>JXSR01S013027.1:18680-36721 GCA_000969725.1 Ophiothrix spiculata
GGTCAAAAAAGACAGCAAAAAATAAAAAAAAAAATAAGAGTTTTCAGCAGATTTTCTGTTGTAAAATTTGATCGCCTTGACCAATTTCAACAAGGTGTCATTTCAAAGCTTAGAAAATGCTGTAACAGATGAAATAATAAAATCAAAATTGAGATCATCTGCAGTCCCCCTTTCTAGTGAGCCATCACATATTTCAATATAATATTAGAAGACCACTGAAGAGCAAATGGTAGACATAGGCCTATTGTACAGTGCAGACTTACCGTCACAGGAGCATAAATTGCCAAATACGACGAGTACAATCAAAGCAAACCTCAAAATCCATTGTGGCTTACGACAGTAAACACTGAACTCAATGAAAATCGTACGCATCTAAACAGACACAATGATTGAATAAATTGATGAAAATTCTTGTGGAGAGAAGTACAAAATCAAACAGCTCTGTAAATTCTTACAAAGAAAATAAATAGAATATGCAGCGAAAGATCCAGTAAGATTCATAAGATCTTAGTTCGTGATATATGATTTTCCTTCTGATGTGCTTAGCCATGCATGACATAAACTAGAAAATAGGCCACAAATGTTTTGAATAGTAGATTGAAGGTCCACACTGTAGCCAACGTGATCTGGATAATAGTTTGTACTACTGGCCAAATAACTGATAAAGCTCTGATAAGAGCCAAATAACTGATAAAGCTCTGATAAGAAAGCAAAGTTCACCCATTGATAAGACAGAAATAATTGATACTTGAAATGACAACAATGTACATACACATAAAACTGATTAAGGCAGGATGGACTATCTGTGACATAATGAAGACTTTGAATTTCTAATTCCTTTTAGGTTAAATTACAATCCATTATGGACTCTACTTAAAATGAATTTCTGTAGCTTGAAAATAGGCCAAATCGAGGCTATGCATACTCAAAGTTCTGTTACATCAATTTTCTTAGGAACTAATTGTATGCAAGCTAGATTTTGACGGAAATGACCACTGACTAAATTCAAAACTGTCCGTGTGTACGCCTGAAATTTTTTAAGATATCAGTATTTAAATTTAGTCAAAACTGATGCTTATCATATTTATAGTCTTGAAAAAGCTTTTCCAATATGTATGTGACTTAAGAAGAGACTATATCCAGTCCAGCAGGAAGCCACAATTGTAGTAAATAATTAGAAAAAAAAAAGAATAATTAGGGTATGTTTTTTTTACATTTTATAGATAAGTAGTTTTATATCCTAATCTTAAGTGATGATTTTTTCCCTGAATTTGAGATATCCTATATCAGGGTATTGAAAAATAACTTGTTAAAGGGTCTAGCCTAGATTCCACTTTGAATTAAAAACTAATGGACATGCTCTAAATAAAGCTTAAAAGTGTAGTAATATCCAAAAAAGTACAAAAATTTACACAGCAATGGCTCAAATTGAGAGATAATTAATTTGCAATATATCATTCTTTGATGGTGTGACTATCCTGTGTTTTCTAAATCCTAAATTTGTACCTCAAGATGGATTTACCAGATAAAAGATCAAACAAAGCTCTTAGAGATAATTTAATACATATTAAAAGAAACAATTTCATCAAAAATAATTTGTTTACCCATCACAGGTGTAAAAACAAGATCTTTTAAGTTTTGGAACTAGAAACACTGTTTTACACCCTTTTTTTTGCGCTGGCGGAACAAATTAAAGTAGGTAATGAGAACACAAAATCATGGAAATCTACTTGTAGGTTATACTATAAACATGTTCTACCGATTCATGTAAAAAAAAATTGTTGGTAAAAAAATAGTTGGAAGAATCTAGGCCAGTCCCTTTAAGTGTGGCTTTTTGAATTGTCTCAAAATCCTAGATTATAGGGTCAAGTTTTTGGGGCAATTTCCCTCAACACAAGCTTAGTACCCCCTTTGTAATTGATTTTTGCTTTTTTTTTGTTAGTTTTAAATCATTATTCCAAAATCAAAAGCTAAATTTCCATATATGGGATATTTTCCAAATTTGTCATTCAATCACCCAAAAATGTCAAGCACAATGTTAACATGATAACATATGAATTCAAAGTCTATACAATGTGAGTCTTTGATCCTTAGTTCAGCTGTTTTCCTTTGCAAATATCCGTATGAACCATCAAGTTCTGCAATCACCTATCTCAAAAAGGAAAAATAGTACCCCTGATCATGTGTCAAATTTACATTGCTCAAGTTACATGTGCAATTATTGTATCACTTTTTTTTGATAAGTGCTTGCCGAAGAAGACTTGGGTTGCTTGCAATAACGCGGAATGGGCTTGAGTTGTTGCCGTGGATGAGGATGAACCAGACTTTCATCCGTGCAACATTCATGTCTGGAACAGCTTGCTAGCTGATGACATGGTTGGCAGCATCACTTGAATTGCATGGTGCTGTGACCTGTAAAAGCAGAGTGCACCAGCATCTTTTGCCACTTATCTGAAGCTATGCCCTGCTCTGCAGTGTCCTCTTGCCATGAACCACTGCTTAGGCTGCAGTCACACATCAATATATAGAGCCCACATGTATGCCTAACATACACTGCTTTAGTAATCGAAATACATGACCGAAACAGTAGTTTAGCGGTGTGACTGAGAGCTTTGGGATGGTATACGCAATGCCTATGGTAGTGTTTTAACTCCATGGGCAGATTGGACTATCATTCACCTTAGTATTTTATCTAAAAAACACAGGAATTAAACTACTACAATATATACCACAATACTTTCATTATATAATACTCATCATGATATTTATTCAGAATTAGAAAAATCATTTCACTTGGACGGATTCACAAAGTAACATAAATATATCTTATAGAAACATGGATGGACTTGTAAATTCATAAATCGTTGAAAGTTCTTAAAACATTTTAAATGGACATATGGATAAAATAACATATTAGTATAAACGTTATATTTTACAAAACATGGATGGACTTCCAAAATTCATAAAACTTTCAAATCAAGTAAAGCAATACTATAGTATAAGTATAATGGTGTAATTGGGTGCCCCCGTCACCCAATTACTTTTGATTTTTTTTTTAATTTATTTGGTTTATTTTGGTAGATATTAAATACCCTCCAAACGATTTGACTTATGCTTACTTTTACTAGTGACCATTTGTTGAAACACAAATTTAATTCTACATGTATTAGTATAGGAAAGCACACATACTTTTCATCCATTTTCTGTTGCAAAAACAAGTTTTTCAAAAAATGCACTTGGAAGGAAACACTATACATTTATTGACTGCTTTCAGGGGCATATGGTTTAAATTATTTTCCTGAGGTGATCTCAAAACAATGAATATGCCCGAAGCGAAGCTGAAGGCATATTCATAGTTTTAAGATAACCGAGGGGAAATCATTTTAACCATGCCCCGAAGTAAAAGCAGTCAATATTCGTTTATACCGAATATATAGATTTTTGTCATCTGGTTGGTTAAAAGAACCATTTCTGCATTTAAAATTCCGATGGTTAATAGTTGCGCGCGTCTTGCTCGTGTTACACCGGCGCCGTAAAATGTGCTGAGCGGGCCTAGTAAAAAATATGCCCCGGGCCTAGTTAAATCCAGGCCCTCACTTTTAACCAATCAGAGAACAGTAATCTATATGAGGTATATAATATTAGATAGTCACATTCCTCCATATTTTAGACTGATTGATTTTTACTCAAAATGATTTCTGATTAAAATCTTTTAGTATTGCTTTAAATAAAAAATAAATAATTGATTTTTGATTTAAAATCATGAATTTGATCATCTACACTTGATTATTCAAATTTATATGAATGTCCAAAATACAGCCAGCCACTCATTCAGGGAGTATCTTGCACGGCAAAATTTGTAAATGAGCACCTGAATTTTGTCCATTTTTTTACTTTGTACTCATATCATTGCAGAAAACACAATAAAAAAATTTCATAACACTCACACTTACATAAAGAAATTTATGATTGAATCTGATATCAATAACTTAAATTTTACCAAATGGAAACAGTTTTGATAAATATTGCAAGGGCAGTTCTCTGCTTTGGACTCTTAATTGTGCTGTTCATGCTGATCTCTCATTGCCTGCAATTAAAGACCGCAGCACTGGAATACATGTGATTTATATTTAATCTTTCATTGCTATAGAAATGGCTGATTTCACGGGCCATATACCAATACACCACAAGTATAAATCTTATTAATATTTAACAAATCAATTTTTCATAAAGTTCTACATTATTACCTTTAAACCAGATAGAATATTTTGAGGTTGTAAAATTTAAAATAAATGCGCAGAAATGTAAATAAACTCGATTTTTTATGGGCAGACGAAAGTATTAGTGTGAATTACTCGCCATATTGCAAACCCGATGGATGCAATTCCGGATTAGTTAGTTTGATAATTATACAATATAGACTCTGTCAAAAAATGATGAAAATTGGATAAACGCCTTTTGAGATATGGCTGAAAAAAGTTTCTGTGCGGAAATACTTTCGAGCGCGAGTGTATTTATTTACAGCTTATCTTTATTCAGTTTAAAGGAGCCTGGTCTGATTACCTCAACTTTTTTTCAAACTTTTTGAGATTTTGGTACCAAAATGTTTCTCATATTTTTCTCACAACCCATGTGAAATTTCACGGCTGAGTTATGTTCGGTTTTCGAGATATATATGAAAATGTGTCTAATTATGGTATCCATAATTAATTTACGTATAAGCGGCTCTGAAATACAAATTTGCCCATAAAATCAAAACAGTTTGACCGATTCAGCTGAAATTTGAAATATAGACCGCTTGAGTGGTCATCTTTCATAGGCCCTTGAAAACTAAACTTTGAAAAATCAGACCAAGCTCCTTTAACTCTTTCAGTAACAAAGCACTGCTTTTCTTGGATGTCCTGGTTGTAAAATGTACAAAACAATTTTATATACTATATAAAGTAAGAAATAAATAAATACTGTAAACGCCAGCCAATATACTGTAAACGCCAATATTTTTGCGCCCAGTAATTTTAGCACAAGGCTCAAGCTATTTTGAATCATTTTGCACGCTTTAATTTTTGTGCTTGTGGTTTTTTTTAACGTGTGGTGGGGTGGTATACCTACCACTTTTTGCGCTACATATATTTTCGCGCTAGGCGAATTGAGCCCGGAAAGCATAAAATTAATGTTGCCCTAAATATACCACTTATAATACAGTATACAAACTAATAATATTTGCAATCACTCAACAAATCTCAGATTTGTACATGTAGATAATCTGGTTAGCGAGGCAGGTTACTGACATCTCTCGCCACCTATATAGAAAGTATTCATGCAATTTCAACCATTTTTGCAACATATATGTATAGGGACGAATGACCATTCTGACAAAATTTCCTTGCTTTTCCCCTTCTGGGTGATCTTTAAAACTTTTTGATACCCCCTCTTAGGGCCTATATACTACCTGCCTACATTTGTTGATGCACATAAATGCATTTATTGAATAATGTTAAGAAGTTAGGCAATCTCTCCAGGTTGACATAATAACTGAGCATAAACTCAACCGGTGGTTGACCGCCCGGAACTGCCGTTTCTGGCTGGTTGCTATTGTTCTAAACAATGGCAACCACCCAGGACCCTCTTTTCGATTAGGCTTTGAAGCGGCCTCTAAGAGCAAATAGGCCTATTTCATTTGCAAGCACTTTGACAAATGAAAAATTAAAATCCGAGTTTAGCAGACTTGTGGAAAGGTTAGGCAGCTTTTTTATGGTTGCATAACTTATCTATGCATGTAGTGTGGCACTGCTGTAGTACTTGCTGCATTATATACATTGTGTGGCCAAACATATAACCTGGTTTTGGGAAAAATGTGCAAAATAAAAAATTCATTAAATAGTTTATGCATATCCAAATTGCTTCCAACAACTGAATCTATTTGTACAGGAGCGTAACGTTGTTGATTCATTATCAACATTAACCCTCAGTTGATATTAATGGAATTAGACAAAATTTTGAATATTTTATCTGTGGATATTTTACACTTCATATGTCACAAAAATAACAATCAGTTTCCAGATAGATTCCTTCATGGGGTATGCATGTCATGCAAGTACAGTGTATCATTGATTGATTGATATGGTGACAATTTTGATCAAACCCTTTATTTTGTTTGTTAATCTTGGGTATGAGGCTATTCTCTATTAAAACGTACGGTATTTATTGATTCTATATCAAGAAAGAGCCAAAGGTTTGTTTGCAAAACATTTGTTTCACATCATAGATTGCAAATAAATCAAAAGAAATTTGGAGTTTGCATCTCCCGAAAAGGCCAATTTAAAAAAAAAAAAAAAAAAGTTGATGCACTGTTGATCAACTATTGAGAGTGTGATAGGGGACAAGTCACAAAATAGAAGGCAAAAAACATGCCAAATCTAGCATTTTGCTTTGATTTTGATGTTTTATAAAAAATGAACTCTGTCACAGTGTAACCATTAAGAATATCCCCTTTACATATAGTGTATCATGATAAATAAGTCTTTATACAGTGAAACCTCGTTAACACAAAATCAGTTAACACAAAAACCCTGATAACACAAAATGTTTGTTTGGTCCCAAGTGACTTTCTACGTGAATTCAGTTGGATAACACAAAATACTGATAACACAAACTAAATTTTGGCCCCAGTGATTTTGTGTTAACGAGGTTCCACTGTATGAAAATTTCATTGTTGGAAGGGATTCAAACATGTTATGAGTGTTTCTTCACAAATAAATGTTTCATCTCATGCATACACATATTTTTATCACGCTTGCTACTACATGATAAGTATGTACATGGATGCCCTGGTAAAAATCGAGTACAATTCTAGTACAAGATTGGAATGTGCACATTTGGAACATCAATCGAGTATAATTTAAGTACAATTCTAGTACACATTTTTTGTAATGGAATTGTACTCGAATGATGTTCCAAATGTGCACATTCCAATCTTGTACTAGAATTGTACTCGATTTTTTCCAGGGTGTGCACGTGTCTGTGATATATCAGACAGTGAAGATTGATCAAGGCCCGTTTAAGATCACCTGAGATTACAAGAACACTTAATAGATATGCTGGCTCTTAAAAGAACACAGAATTTCAAGTTACATATGTATGGAGCATGCACTGGATGCCTGGGCTGGAGGTTACTTTCTTATCTTCATCAGTTTCAATCCACCTTTCTTATCTCAGGGCTGACAAACCTTTCAAGTTACATCCTCTGAATGTACAGAATGTAGAATGTTACATGCAATGGATGAAAAATATCAACCAGTTAATCACAGGCTTGACACCCAATTTGAATTACGTCATGCATGTCTTCATGAGATCAAGTGCACCATTCTCATCAGTAACATACTCATCAGAACTGATATCACCCTTTTCAGGTTATGTAACATGCACTGATTGTAAAACATCCATTTCTTTGCTAATCTCCATGAGATCAAATCTACCCCTTTTTGGCTAACACCCTTTCAGGTTATGTAACATGCACTGGATGTAAAATATCCATTTCTTTTCTAATCTTCATGAGATCAAATCCACCCTTCTCATCAGGGCTGACACCCCTTTCAGGTGAGTAGACCGTCCTTCCCCTTCCTCTGCCTTTTCCGGCAGCCTTCTGCTCCTTCAGCCACGTCTCGTACGACTTCTCTTTTGCACTTGCTGCTCGTTTCTCATCCTCGTCTTTCATCTTTTTCTTCTGTTGTTCTTGTCGTTTCTTTTCAGCGATCGCATCTTCTTTGGCCTTCTTTTCAGATAGCCATCTGTCAAAAGCTTGTTGTTTAGCATCACCTGCAGACTTTGTTTTCCTGTTTGAGAAAAAAAAATGGGAAAAATAAATGTGGTAAACAAAAATAGTTGATCTTACATTATTTTTGGTAAAACTTTAAAAAACTTCACATAAAAATACCAAAATTTGGGTTGGTTGTGACCATAAAAGGGTTTTCTTTTTGGTCAGTGCATAACATTTCTGTTAAAACCCCTGAAAATATACTGTTTTCTTAATTTTTCCTGTTTTTGACACCCTATAGACAGTCTGCGCCTGTCAAACCAAAGCCTGCATTTTTGTATTTGACATGATATCTAATAATGGCTAAATACGAGTCGTTATATGAATACAACTGAGTTGTATTCAGTTGTATTCATATAACAACTGAGTTGTATCTGCAAAAGCTCCTTTATGTTATTTTAATGTAACAGCTTGTCACTTTAATACAATATGAAAAAAAAAAACCTTTTAAATTTGTCTTTAATATGACAATGGGTCTTGAAATAATTCTGAAAAACCATTCCAAGAACTATTGACCCAAGACTGGGCAATATACAGGCTCATTCCAGTGAAAACTAAACCTTTTTTGAGTTCAAGTAAAAAATCAGCTTTTTTATTCGACCATATGAGCAGTTTTTTCAGTCATAGGTTTGCTACTCGGTATGTGAAAAGTATTTTATAATCAGAAATTTTGAATTTTTTCTACCCGTGCATGAATGAGCACATGTTTTCATTCAAAAATGTCACAAACGTTACCAAAAAGTTACACCAAAATGTCACAAACGTTACCAGACATTACCAATTGCAAACAAAACATTGCTTTTAAAGAAATCCTGGCGATAGAATTTCCTACCACTTTTATGAACTATTTGTAAATATGTTACCAATCATCTGTGAAAAGTGCAATAAAAAATTTGCTAACATGTCAGAGAAATTTTACTTTGAAGTCATTTGGAGCAAAAAACCATTTCTGTGCGAGGTCACAAATGATACCGAACGTTACATGAACTTTATTCAGTATTTTGGAAATTATTTTAATCTTTAAACACCTGCATGTCTTGGTCCCACCAGTGAGCACCATTATCAACAACAAACTTGTTGATATAATGTTTATGCTAGGTTCTGTGGCCATTTAAAAGTGAAATTTCCCCATTTTTCGGTCACAAACGTTACTTTGGAATCACCCTGCCGTGTGTAATGCAAACTTACGAACAAATGGCAGCCATATTGCACATTTATCAATGTTTTTTGCACTTGCATGATGAGGTGCCCAGGCTAAATGCTTACCCTGCAGATGCTCTGTCCTTCTTGCCTTCACCGGTTTTACTAGCACTGGAATTCCTGCTTCCACCTATTCTCACTTTCCTATCCATTGCCACTTGTGTTCCAGTATCCTTGGAATACATTGATGGTCTATCATTTCCATCACGTCCTATTTCTCTCGGTACAGAGCTTGCGCGAGGTCGCCTTGGTGCTGAGATACCCGATCCTGAAAACTCCCCAGGCGGTAATATCTGCGTATGATACCTCTGAGCATAGTCACCACATAGCCACGTTTTGAGATGCGAGTCATACATTTGGTGAGCCATTAATTCACCATCATCCGTTCTAGGCTTGTGTTTAGCAGCTCTTTGCTGCCATTGGAATAAGAATATTTGTCTTTCACATGTTTTATGATCCCAAATACCAGCTAGCACTAGTGGTGTGTGGCCATCATTGTCTGGATCTTCTATCAATGCCCAGTTATGGAGAAGTACTTCTACTGCACTGTTCTTGCCTTGTGCTGCTGCTATATGAAGGGCGCTGCGGCCGTTGGGAGTTTTATCATGTACATTTGCACCTGTAATAAAGAATTAAAAAACGTGATGTTGACGAAATGCATGTAATTGAATGTAAATATATACCTCATGGATGTGGAATCACTGTGCTGACTTTAGGCTTTACGTCCAAATACATTCACTCACCAGAGAGACATTTGCTTGTAATATTTGCTCAGATTTATTCACTCAAATTAAGAGTAGATGACACTTCCAAGTTTGGAAATTAGTTAAATCGATTAAACGCATCAAAACCAATTCTAATTACATTGAAAAAAAAAACCAACAACAACAAAAACATTCAAGCATTGTAAGAAATATTTTCTCTCCATATGAGAGAAAAAGTCAGAGCTAATATTATGAGCGAATGCCTCTTGGGCAAGCAAATGTCTTTGGATGCCAAGCCTTACAATTAAGTACCGGTATTGCAGTGCGAGAGCAAAATTTCATTTAACAATTATATTTTATGTGTGATAGACAGCTAACCGCTCTTATTCAATTTTTTCATGCAAACAACTGCATTGTTAATCACATAGCAGTACTAATGACAGCAATATGTTTATGTAAATGGATACCCATACGTCATGTTTTGCCAATGAACAACGGCGATGCAGCGCCTGGTTTGATGCAGTGCCTGGGATATTATTACTTGCGTGTATTGTTGCGTTAAGCCGAAGCCCTATTATCCCAATTAGATCGTACACGCAGGTCATTAATACTGTAAACACCAATTTTTTGTACCAAGTAATTTTCGCACACAGGCTAATTTTGAACCGCGTTGTAATTTTTGCGCTCGTGATATTTTTTACCTGTGGCAGTATGCACATACCATTTTTCGTGTTACATTATTTTTTGCACAAAGCGAGCTGAGCGCGAAAATAAATGTTGCGCGAAATATACCACTTATACAGTATTATAATCCGAAGTCAATCTGATAATGCTGTTTGTGTAAAAAATTAAATTATATAACAGTATTAATCATTTGTATTTTGTTTGTTTCCGGTCTTTGTTTAAAAACTTTGATATTTGTTTTGAAACTCATTCCTTTTTTTCAGGGAGCATACTATATATACCTTGACCTGAAACAAACACTTCCATTTGTAAACAATGACCTCAAAAAAATATGGCACACAGTCCTCAGGTAATCAGCATGGATTTCCTCTGAGTACAAATCCTTCTGAATAATCTGTATCCTGTCATGTCCAGAATATTGAGCTAGAATACCAACCTCCATTGAGAAGTTTTTGCACCATGTCCACATGTCCTCGATGAGCTGCTACACACAATGCAACAAACGCCCTCTCTCTGATCCATGCTGCTTTGGATTTTTCTGTCATAACATCTGAACTAGGAGTGTTGTATGGTATAGAGTGACTTACCCCAAGCTTCATTACCTGGTACGAGGCAACAAAGACAAACATGTACAATTATTATGAATAGACTTTAATAACTACATGTAGTATTGGTACTTGCTACATCTTGTTATCTTGCATGGGATCGAGTTATTGTACCTCCCAGAGTTGAGATTTTTTCTGAAACTGAAGCTCCAATTTATATAGGGCTGCTTTAAAACTCACCTGGCCGTTGACCGTCTGGAACCGGCAATTCTGGGCGGTTGCAATTTTTTGAGTGCTATATATTATTAACCAAACTGATAGAACTAGCAGTTGAATTTTAAAATGATCCTTAAGCTACATGTACCAAGCTTGATTGCTGTAAGTTTGGTTCATAAAGCTCAAAAGTAGCAAATGTACGCAAATTTTTTTTGAAATTTCCAGGCGAGCATTAAATGACTCTCCTGAAGCTGTTTAGGTGAACATAAGGAGAGCAAAACAAAATGCTGAAGCAATTTTAGATAGGAAACCTTGCATTCTAAGAGGAGCTCCAAATTGCTCACCTAGAGCAATTGAGGAGAGTAATTAAGAAGAGCAAAACTCTGTAGCACCTTAAAAAACAGTCCCTGAAAAAAAAAGCATGCTAAGGAGTGAAAATAATATGATTATCCAAAACGTGTGAATTCCTTCTTTCAACTGCTGTAGATGTCATGCAGTCAGAGTAATACAACATGATCCTGTGTGACTCAGTGGTAGATACCTTGCAGATCTAGAGAGAGAGCAAGCAGCTGAGATTCAAATCCAACAAGTATTGATTGATATGTGCTCTCAAACATTTTTTTTCAAAGGAGCGGAAGGGTCAAATTGAAATAGGTCAAACCCCTTTAAAGAAAACATTCCATTTGTTTTTCTGTCCCCTGCAAAATAAAATGCCAATTGTTCTTGATATCTTGATATTTGGAAAATTGACAACAATTGCAATAAATACCCCAGTTGAGGTCAAGTACATGTACCATGATTTTTCTTTTTTTTTTTCAATTGCCCATGTGACTCCTTGCAAAAATAAAGAAGCCTGCTCAAGATTGGAGATAGTCAATTAAGATACAGATGCACCAAAGAAAATAAGACGGCCTTAGGATAACTTGAGCCCTGGTAACGTAATTTATCCAGGGACAAATATCAGACTTGTACTTATTAATTACAAAACAAGCAGCTATTTTGTTACCTGATCTATATCACCATCTGCTGCAGCTCTGATGAGAGGTTTCCATGTGTACCAGACATCAAGATTAATAGCTGCCCCAGGAACGATATCATGATGTTTGATATCACTGTCATCCATCATGTCAGCTGTTAGAAAGAATAAGGTGAAACAACTTAATATTTATTATACATTTGTTGATGTTTGAATGCATTTAGTACACATGTACAAAACTCAATGTCAACTTGCCATCAGCAAAGCCTTGGTTATAACAAAATTCTATAGGCCTAATATTTTACACTTTACATTGGATATTACAGTAAGTACTCTAAAAAGACCCTTTTCATTCTGGGAGGGACCACATCGCACCATGCATCAACATCAAACCAATCAAAACAACTCAAGCCATACTCTTGACTCAGGAGTATTGCTTTGAGTTGCGTGTGAAGTATAATCTCAGCGCACAAGACGCGTAAAAGTGAAGAAGTTTTTTCAGTGGAGAGTAGTATTTGGTTCCTCAAATAGCAGCTTGGAAGCCAAAAGTGGGACTTTGGAGGATGTCATTGGGCATTTTCAATCCCAGTAAATGTAAAAAAAATGTCCTTTTTGTGGCACATATTTGAACTTCAGACCTTATCTTCAAAATGAAAGTGGCATAAATTTAGGAACTGGTCTAGGGTGTTACTATATTAAACCATCCTGATACATACTAATAATTACATCCACTGAGATTTACTTGTTACACACATTTTCAGTTTAATAGAGAGTATATCATACATGTTTACTCTCATAATTTGGAAATGAAAAAATGTAGGGATGCCTTTGAATGAGCTCATTAATCTTCAAATGTAGATTAGTCCCTTAAATTTTAAAGGAGCACTTCAAAACTCAAATGGCAGCTGACGGCTTATGCAGGATCTAGATTAGTCCTGTAACCTTGGGAGCTTTTAAAAATCAACCGCCAATATAATTTGGCTTGTTGCTATTGTTCTGAACATTGGCAATCACCAGAATGGAGGTCATCTGCCAGTTGAGTTTTGAAGCGACCCCTAAAGGCAACTGGTAAATTAATACACATATAAACTGAACCATTTGAACCCTGGTTAGCACTTACCGCTATCCAGATAAGTTAGTCGCTGCAGATGACAAGGAATTCCTGTTACAAACTCCATCTTGGATTTGACATCGCGTAGTTTCATGTCATTGTAGGTATCTCGGAATGGAAATGTCTCTCCTGTGTATAGCTTAACTCTGATGTCAAAGTATTTGCCACGATACCCATGGGTGCTTTTGCCTCTCACTCTCTCAGTCATAATGCGATGCTGAAAATAAAATACATTCAATCAATCAATCAATCAATGATACACAGTATTTGCATAAAATACATACCCCAATCAATCAATCAATCAATGATATACACAGTATTTGCATAAAATACATACCCCATGAAGGAGTCTATTCGTACAGGGGACCAACGGCTTTACCTGACTTCCGAACCACAGAGCAAGTAAAGTTTCTTGCCCAAGGAAACAAGGAGACGAAAACTGCCCAGGCCGGGGCTCGAAACCACAACCTTGGTATTATATGAGACCTGGGCTCTAACCGCTCGGCCAAGCTCTTGTAATATGGTTAAAATGGACTGCCGTCATCATTAACAATTTTTTGAGTACTCCCATGCCCCCCTCCGGCAAACATGCAAATGTCCAATGAAATGAATGTGTAGACTTTACTAGTAAGCCGCATACATATAAGGGCCCTTATCACAATTAAGGTATCCAGGAATCCTGCAGGAAGGAGCGCTCCAAAAATCTTTTGTTCTCTCTACTTGAAAATCCTATCTCATTAACAACCCATTCATAAAGGGAGCACTCCTTATTGATTTTTAACTGCTTCACTGAATGTGGTTGTATTGCATTCTATAGGATTTATTGACTTCTAAATTCAAACTACTTGAAAAGCATGGGTAACATAATGACTCATTGTTATTAAGTGCTGCTCCTTCCTGGGTCTAATCTGGGAGCGCTCACTGAGCCAGGATTCCTGCAGGACTCCTGGGGGAAGGAGCACTTCTTAATTCTGACAAGAGCCCTAATAATAATAATAATAATCATTTGTAATGCGCCATCAATCTAGTAGTACTATTCCGAGGCGCAAACATGAAATACAAAACAATACAGTTAAAGATAAATACATTGAAATACAAAATACATTTGTAGATAAAACCAACTGGAAGTATCAAGTAAAGTTCATTACATACATGTTTTGTTATATAAATGAGTCTTTAACAAGTTCTTAAAAGTCTGAAATGAATCACAGTTTCTTGTATGTGTGATCGGCTGTGTGTAGCCTGAACACAGGCCTTCCGATGTACATACATCTATTATAGGCCTGAGAGAATCGAGGTGACCATTTGGCAAGATTTGCTAAGTTCAAAGTCATGATTTCAAGAAATTGGAAAAAGGTCAGAGGAGGGTGGTCATGGCAACTGTTACTGGTTGCCAGACGGTATACGGTATCGTAGCCGATCCCCGGTGACGTCATGTTCTATACCGCCTCTGGCGTGAAGCCGTTGGGATTCGTGTAAAAATACTACTACCGGGATGATCACTAAAATTATTTTCGTAATCGGTAAAAAAATATGATAACATATATATATAAGAAGTGGGGTTCACGCATGAACCCCAGCGGATCTGGAATGACATAATTATGCTGATTACTATAAGAACACTTTTGTATTTTTTTGAGGAAAGGTAAAAATATCTTTGGAATTTTTTTCTTCAATACGCGAGTCACGTGACCCAATAGAAATACACGTATTAATCGTAACCTAAATTTGCGTTTTAGAAATCCCTCGTCCCTTAATCTAGTGGATGCTATTTATTGTGTCCGCCACCGCCTGGAAAAAGGTCAAAACAATTTGAACATCAAATAGGGAGGAGACAACATTCATTGACAAGAATGAGGTACGATACTTGATCATCTAAATAATCTATAGGCCCTACTTTAAAAAAGATCAACCAAAAATGGGAAAAAATCACTATCTGCGCGCAGACTGCAAATGCAGTAAGGATCGTATTCTACAACGTGGTACACAAAAACATTTTCCATACGCCAGCTGTGTGTGGTTAAAAGTAGGGATGTCAACATTTCACTCAAAATTGTCTGCAATGCTCTATCAAGTGTAAAAATTGACGAACTTCATGCCATCGTAAAGGTGTGAAATATTGTTATTGCAAAGAAAAAAAGTTTTATTTATAGTATCATTTGGACCTTCATCTTTTGGTATAAGAATTATATTATATATGTCCTCCAAAAAACCCTAAAAGGAACTTTTCAAACTCCACTTTTAAAAAGTGGAGTTTGAAAAGTTCCTTTTTTTCCTTCCTGTCACAAAACTGGCTCATATTGGCCCTACTGATTGCTTAAATTACACTGATGAGCCTGTACATACTAATTTCCTGATCGAATTTGCGGTTTCATCCTCACAACCTGCACCAGATTTCCACCCAATTTTTGAAAGATGATTAGGCTAATGAAACTTAATTATTAGTTTCCCGTCACATTTTTTCCAAAAAAATATGAGGTCATGATTTCATTATTCCAATATTCACCTCATTTGCATATTTCAACTCTTGTTGAATGCGGGGGCCTATGCATCTGAAATGTTAGACTTCTCACAGATATTGCATAAATTTAAAATAAACTTCAAAGTAGAAAAAATATTGTATTTTAATCTGTGTGTCATTTATGCATAATAAATTAAAATGAGCTGGACTTAGTCATTATTTTGAAAACAAGGGCTACAATGTAGGTCCATCTGGTGAAATAGAACAAAAGACCATAATTATCGTACAATGTTTTTAAAACTAATTCAGTTCACATGGGACATTTTTTAGTTTCTGTTGTTTAGAACTGTTTTATGGGAGAAATGAATAAATTACAGGGGTAGAAATTCGTGTTCGTGTTCATGAATCAAACTTGATTCACGCAGGTTGGATGTTGCGCGAATCATGATTCACGCAAAGTGTGTATAAGTTGATTCTCGCAAATTATTTTAGGTGAATCAAATTTCATAATGTAGATAATGCACATAAACAAAGGAAACCTAAAGCAAATTGTAGGCCTAGTCAGGCTAGTGTCATTATCAGTATGTTTGACCATGTTGTTTTCATGATTTTTGAAACAAAATAACAAAAAAAAACCCATGTACAATGAGCCATATTTAAGGCTGAGCTTATTAATTTTATCAGGTGATACTTCATTCAAGTTTATTGGTGAAAAGTATTAACTGCTGTGTGTATTTCGTTTTGGTATGAATTTTCAATTCATCATGGTTGCATAATTTTGCACTCTCTCAGCCACTGCTTTGTTAAGAAGTTTAATGTAAAGATTAGACTCTAATCACAATCCAGAAGCACTATTATGCTAAATACCATTTTCTATTGTTATAATATGCAATAAAACATTGATTGATGATTACATTTGTTACGTTTTTTAGAGTAGAATCTTCAGAAACTTTCACCTGTCGCCGGCAATCACGCTAGCTATATCCATGCTACATCGTGGGTACATGAATATTAATTAATATGACATTATCATTATGGTACTAAATCATGAATTGGAGTGTTTCTATTGCTCAGATATGATCACGTGGTACGTTGACACTACTTTATATTATGAATGCTGATAGTTCATGGCAATATAAATGAAGACCAAGAATAATTCATGAATTAGTGGTACGGAGCATTTTTAAACTTATTTTGCGCGAATCAGATGATTCTCGCGCTGCCATGAATTTGCGAGAATCTTTACGCGAATCGATTCGCGTCAAATTTCTACCCCTGAATTATTCATTTTAAGGCTTTAATTGCAATTTTAGACAACCTCAAATATGCTAACTGTCATTTTTGTCAAAATTTGCCAATTTTTGGCAGAAAATCGGTGATATTAACCATTTTAAAATATTGATATCTCCAGAACCGCTTGATCAAATTTAATGATCTTGGTGACAGAGCGTGGCCGAGCGGTTAGAGCACGGGCCTCATAATACAGAAATTGTGGGTTCGAGCCCCGAGCCGGGCAGTTTTTGTCTCCTTGGCCCGGTACGAATAGACTCCTTTCGCCGGGGTATGCATGTTATGCAAGTACTTGTATCATTGATTGATTGATTTTACTCAGGAAGCAGAGATACATCCATAGTATTATAATTTATGATGACGATATGTTACCGTCATCATTGGTCATGCATAAATAAATGAAACTTCCAAAATTTCAGTGACATGCCTGGTTCCTGGTAAAACTGATTGAGTAGTAAAAGCTTACCGTGACAGTCTTTTGAAATGTTTTTACATGAGCATGTATTCACTATTTCACTGTAAAAGACGATCATTAACTTCGAATACTTTTCATTATTTTCAGCCAAGCTTTCTGTTCAAATTTCGACAGTTTCTCAATCGCGAAAATTGTTGTAGCAACTAATTGATTGAACTGAGCATGCGCGTTGAAAAACTTGACCTCTGACCCCGTGAAAATTGTGTCAGATATTATACAAACCAGTTGAAAAACCGTCCTGAAAATGTTGCAAGCACATGTCAAATTAATTCGAAGATGTGCGGTAAGTCAACGATAACTAATTACTGCTGTTTGGTCGAGTCAAAAACTTCAAATACAAATGCTAAAACGAAAGAAATTGAATGTTTTGAAACATTTTGTAAGCTCGGGAGCAGAATTATGCAGTCTTGTCTACTTACTACTTACAGTTTGATGGGTTGTAATTTTACATAGGCAATGCCTGGTCAATGGTTATGTCCAAGATTTGTCACGAATGCCTTGCGAATATGCAGAGCATCTGTTTGACTCCTTCAGGAGTGTTGGACAGTAAATTTCCCAGAGGTGGG
>JXSR01S013027.1:46339-62862 GCA_000969725.1 Ophiothrix spiculata
ATAGATGGATATGGCTTGGTAATAAAAGATGACTCACATTGGACAAGCATTCCAGAGGAGAGCAGGATTCAAACTTCTGTCACAAGGAATTCCCAAACAGAACTCCTGGGTACCATCAACTCAGCATTGCTTGAATTGTCAGAGACGATATCACAGGATAATTTCCAGCAGAAATTTGTTCAGGACTAGTACAAATTGTCTCTTGAGAAAGAGACACTCAGGACTTAAGGATCATGGATTTTGTTATCCAGTGCTGTTACGATGTCACCGTTATCAACATACCAACAGAAACAATGTGGTGCCGAAGCCTAGAACAGAGATCAAAAAGAAGGTAAACTATTGTCAAAAATTGCATAAAGGTGAATCATTGCTCCCTGCCATTTTGATTTGATCGCAATGTAAATCCTATGGGATGACATCAAGGAAGTTTTATAGGGGAACCAGTTATCTCCGCCATCTTGTGTCGCTCATGGAGTTTAGCCCGATGTCCAAGCATATCGCGTAAATCTTTACTTGACGCACACACAGCGTGTGCATTTTGTTTCACGCGCAAACCGTGTCTGCGTTTCAAGTACATGTATTGCGACTTGCTCTGATCAAAGTACGCCAATTTCCCCGCTGATCCGTTGCAAAGACCCTCGAAGTGTGGCACGCGGAACCGTAAAATGTCGGAGGTACAATAACTCACCCTCCATGAGCGACAATCCAAGATGGCTGCCGTCCCATAGGATTTACACGGCGGTGAAATCAAACTGGCGGAGAAAACCTGTTCCATATATATAAAACTTCCTTGGATGACATCCATATCGGATTGTTGCTCATGAAGGGTGAGTTATTGTACCTCCTACATTTTACAGCTCCGCATGTCGACTCACTTCGAGAGTCTTTGTGATGGATTAGCAGGAAAATTGGCATACCCTGATAAGAGCAAGTCACAATTGATGCTGCTTAATTGAAATGCAGATTGTGATTTGTACTTGAAGATTTATGCAATTTGTCTGGATTTTGGGCCATCTTCAAACATATCAGGAGGCAGGGCTGTACGAAGGCATGTAAGCCAAGGGGTCAAACACATTTACCGTCCCGAAATTCATGTATATACAGTCAATTTGTTTGTAATGTACGAGTGGCGCGCAAAAATATTGCTATTTTTCAGTTAAAAATCGATATAAAACCTTGATATTTGTGCTAAAATTGGCTTATTTTGACTATAAATTTGCGGGACAGTAATATCGGGACAGCATAAGTAGTAAAATATCGTCCCGATATTTTGATATTTGTCCCGCCGGCGTCCCGATTTTTTGAGCCAGAGGCCCCCCCGCCCCCGCTTCGTACAGCCCTGTCAGGAGGTACAATAACTCAGCTCCATGAGAGACAACAAGATGTCGGCGAGCAACGCGTCTTGATTTTAGGTTCTTTGGATATATCCACTAATTTTCAAAAGAACAATCGTAGTTTATGCAGCAAATTTCAGGCAATGCATGTTTGCACTGCATGTCAACAGCATTAAACATTGCACAACAATTATTTGCAACTCTGCTGATACATGTATGCAATTGAAGAAATAACGCATCCTTTGATATGTACTTTTCTGAAACAAAAGTCAGGTTTAGGCTGCGATCACATGGAAGCATACGGTATTCGCTGTACGGTATGCTATTTGATGGCTATATGTTATACAGGCACGACAAGGTATACATTTTTGTTGTCTCCCCTGAAAATTTTCAGAAGAGATATATAGCAATGCAATTTTCTGTCCGCCGTCCGCCGTCCGGAGCGTAACTCGAGAACCGCATGCCCTACGTTGATGATATTTGGTGACTGGGTAGACCTAGTGCCGATCTAGATCCAGCAACATTTTCGTCGCAAAATATACTAATTAAGTACCTAATTTGCATAATTTATGCGTAAAATGCTTTAAATGGCATATTTTACAAACCGTGCACCCTACATTCATGAAATTTGGTGGGTAGGTGGGATAGAGCTGCGCTTGTGCCAGCTGCAATTTGAGCGCAAAATATGCTAATTAAGTACCTAATTTGCATAATTTATGCATAAAATGTAGCTTATTTTTCAACTTTGTCCGATTTCAAAGGTTAAGGTGTCAAATTGTTCGTCTTGGACCAGCGATCAAAAGTGTCAATGGTGACCCAGTTGTATGACCTTTCCCTTGGGATCCACCCCACAACTGAATGATTAAGTAGGCGGTCGATACGCAGGCGAGACTACCGCGAACCATCTTGTTTAAATAATGCCCTCTTTATGTGACCCAGTAGCATCAAATTCATGGGTTCAATTGAATCTGTACGTGTGGCCAAGTAAAATCGTGCACCGTATACCTGAATAATAGGCCTATAGTTCTTTGTGATTGCAGCCTTAGAGTAATGATGAGAGTCCACTTCCACAAAACATCTGTAACAGGGCTAACCTATCTCAATATATTGTAATAAAAAGCAGCTCATCACACTTGTTTATGGTCCAACATTTTACCATTATACTGAACAAATTGGCACTTTGCACAGTTACTAAGTTTCTGTAAATTCATAGTTGATTCGACATGAAGGCGTTGGGGTCCAGGGCAATATTTTTCAGTATGAAAATTTAGAAATTGATCATCCACAGATTTCTCAACATGAGTTGTGACATCACACTGGGAGGTAAAGGTGAAAGTTGACACTAAAGCTTATTTGCTTATACCCATAGATTTACAGGGGAGATACCAGACTTTGTATACCAGCCCGTGTAATGGCATTGTCAGCCATGGAGCTCAAATTGGGGGTATTCGGGTCCACTCAGTTCCCGCGAAAACCAACTCCGAGTGTCGGGACTTGGTTACGCGTAGAGACAACTGCGCAAATAACATTATGCGATTCACGCATTATGACAAGGTGCGATGCATCATCGGCAAGCTATCGGCAAAAACCTGAATACCCCAATTTTGTCTCCATGCCAGAATAAAAATGTCGGCATACTTGTATCTCCTCTGTAAATCTATGCTTATACCGTATGTGCCCATCTTGATCACCCAGGACTACATTTTTAAAGTAACTGATGAGCTGCATACAGTATGTGCATGTGTTTTCATAATTGGTTGACTGTTTCTATCTCGTGATCATTTGCTTTGCCAGGGCCTTGTGTATGTGTCATCTTCAGCAGATACTTATGCCAACTTAGCATTTGAAGACTGGTAAGAAGGGTTTATAGTTAAAAGACGTCGTCTAGACTTGTGGTGTAGAATTTTTGGCAACTTTTTTGCTTTGATTGCTGATTTTGAGTGGATCATTTGTGTCCTGTTTACTTCAAACAAGCCGTAAATGCCAAAAACAAAATTTTGCACATTATTTTTTTACAGATTCACTATATTTATGCTTTATATTTATACAGCTGCAAAGTTTTGTTTCCATATATGTGATTGAAAATATGAAAAATGTCTAAGTGTGGGCTGCTGTGGCAAAATGAGAGGAAAGTCGCAAATCTACTTTTTTGAATAACAGGCATCTAGATCTAAAGTAAAAATAGGGTGAAAAAGTCAAATTCCGTTTTTTGACATAAAACACCTTCATGCATAAGTGTTTACCCATAACTAAAGTTTTGAAGGTCAACTTTGCCGATGCCGGGAAGTGCAATTATTCACGGTTAATTGATTGCATGTTGCTATATAGACTGTAGTAATCAGTATCTTTAAAATTGATTTGTAGCTAACTTTTGTTGCAATATATTCAGTGGACTGCTTTGGATTTCGATCTTTAAATGAAGAATGGAGAAAGACAGTGTGACATTTATCATTCAAAAGCTGAGATTATAAAGAATTAAAATATGTCATAAACTCAATTTTGAAATTTGCGACTTTCCTCTCATTTTGCCAGAGCATCCCTCAAATGTTTTGAGGACCGTCAACAGAAAACATATTACACTGATGTGTGAACACGCTCTTAGTTTGACCTACTACATGACAATCTTTGATGGACCATAACTTAACTTCTGAAAGCCAAGTTAATTAAATTAGGTGTCATTTTAAATCACTATAACATATAACATGGTCCTTTTATACAGCGCAGTCAGAGTGCATCTAGATTCCACATTAAGAACTTCTTTGTCTGACTTCATCAGAATCTAAATCAGGGGTTCCCAAATCCCAACCGCATGTAGTAATTGTAGTTCTTGCAATGCGCCACATAAATGAGAAAATTGTAGGCTAAAGCACCAAATACATCCGTTTTTTCAGTGTATTTCTAATCTATTTCTTTGTTTTTGAGAGAGCAAAAGTGCCAATCTGTAACGGTCAAAGTGCCAAATTTTGGTGTGTGCGCTGCTAGTTCATTGGGGGCAGTATAGTATCTATTAGTAGAATTGCGCTGTTCTTTACAAAAATGAATGGAGCATCGCCATTGAACATTTTGTCAAAAAAAACCAATCCTGCACCTCACTCCACTAGTTGAGCATATTAAGCACTCAGTATAGGTTCAAGGTTCAAGGTTCAAGGTTTTATTTCCCATAAGACATACAATATAAAATATCTTTGTAGTACATAATTTTACAAAACAGAGTCTTACGGAGGAGTAGACCAGAAGGCCAATAAGGCCAGAAATTAGTCTACCCCTTTAAAGAAGAATATTGTTACAGGAAAAGAAAGCTCATGAGTAATTAACAAGACAATACACGAAGGATGCCGACCCAAAAGATGCAAGTGAAAATAATGTTTCAATCATATTTATTGATAAGAGATTTTTTGAGTTGGTTGCGGAAGTGCTTTGCAGTTTTAGAATCTTTAATTAATTTTAGGAAGAGAGTTCCACATAAATGGACCGGATGATCGGATGCTACGATCAGCAAAGCATTTTTTGTTATTTGTAACATTCAGGTTATTGGCATATCTTGTTGGGTAATCATGAACTTCCGATCGTTTAGTAAAATAGTTTTTGAATGCTGTTGGTAAATCATTGATGGAAAATCTATACATAAATAGAGGATATATTGTCTGATTTTGAATTATTATATTGCATTTTACAAATGGGCTATAAAATACCATTTTCATGACATTCATTGATATATAGTAGGCCTATAATTCTGTTTCGGTTGTCTACATTAAAACTATATTGCCTTCAGTAGAAATTCTTTTAGTCAGTATTGGTGATGGTTCGTCATCTGAAAGATACTTTTGACAAATGGGGGCACATCAAGATATAACTTGATTTAATTTGGGTTGTTTGTTTGTTTTTTAGGGTCCATGATAATTGGGATCTAAGTGATTTAAATGTGCTTTTCCTATGGCGAAATGAACCAAGTATTGTCATTGGCCGTCACCAAAATCCATGGACCGAGTGCAATATCCGAGAACTGCTGACAAAGATGCCCAGCGTGAAATTAGCAAGAAGGAGGAGTGGTGGAGGAACTGTGTACCATGTATGTATAATTTGTAAATGTGACCCGTCATATCGAAAGGTACCTTAAAGTTGGTTACGGGCCATTGAAGCTGCATGAGCATGGTCAAAAATCCATCCAAGGTCGAATTTCTAATTTCATCAGAAAAGTTATCTTTGAAGTGTATTCTATTCTATTAATCAGGTTTCAACATCCAAAACATGAGAAAAATGTGTTAAAAAGCAAGATAAAAAATCCTCTCTCCATTCAAGTTTTACTAAGTACAAAATCATTAAACTTGATTTTCTCAGAACTATAGTTTTCAAAATCATTAAAATGCCTTTTACCAGTTTGGATTTAACTTCGCAACCAAACTTACAATAACCAAAAACAAGGTGTCATTTTAAAGATGAAAATCTTAAAATTTCAGATGCAACCAAAAAGTCAATTTTGATTTTGGGACCCTTGAGGTACCTTTCAATATGATGGGTCACAAATATGCACACCTGAGATTGGTTTTGATGTGAGAAAACCTGTCGCAAGCTTCATAAGGCAAAAAAAAAATTGTTTGGTTGTCCTTCACAACTTTTTTTGAGCTAGTGCGGGCGGGCAGATTTTATTTTTTTTAAAGATTTTTTTTCAAATGTAAGTCAAAATTACACACAATTATGGCCTCTATAAAGATGCCAATAAGTCTACTGTGCCAAAAATCGCTTTATACAAGTTTAAAAACAGTTTTAAATGGAAACAAAATGAAAACGGCAACTTAAAAAATATTTTCAAAAAATGAAAATTCTCAAAGAAAAAAAACCCCAGTTTTTTTGGAAATCTGAAAATTAGGCGCAGTATGCTTTTGTACAGTAAAAACTTTTTTCCAGTTTTGAAAAATAAGGGTGGGCGGTCTAGGACAACCAAACAACTTTTTTTTTGCCTAATTAACATCTTCGCTGCAGGTTTGACATTCAGAAGGCTTTTGCTAGAGGCTACACCAAGGCTTGCCAGACAGCCAGTTGTTGTTGCTCTGACTTGTCTAGTTGTGGACAACCTCATATGACGTCATAAATGGTGATGACGTTAGAGAATCATTTCTCGTACTGAACTACTATATAAACCAAAAATGCTGTAATATGGAAAATCCACTGTAAGATAATCCCCAAATTCAATGGGGAAGTAGATACAATCTTACTGCACCAAACAATGGTAGAACTTACACCAAACTTCATCATTTTAATGTGCTCGGCTTATCGTGAAACAGCCAAGTCACTCCAATGCCTCGCCCTTTTGCGGTCTCTTCACTGGTTGCCAATCAAGTTATAAACTCATCATTCAGACTTTCACTTTATATCTTCTGTTTACTTATCATCTTAATTTTATTCTCGTGCTCACAATACAAAAAAACAGTCTTATTTCGGACTTAGCCATTTCCTTTGAGGTCCCTCGTACCCAAAAAGGTGCATTGGCCATTTCTGGCCCTCAACTTTAGAACGAGCTGCCCATTATAGTATCTGTTCTGTTGTTGATTTAAACACCTTCAAAAACATTCTGAAATCTCATCTTTTCTGTATACCTTAATTTCTTGTTTTTCTTTTCTTCAAAGAGCTTTGTCCACATTGTAAAAGGTGCTTTATAAATCGTTTTATTATTATTATTTATTATTTTCACCATCTATTATGTCAGATGAGGTTGTCCATAACTATAGGCAATATGCCAGAGCAACAATATTCTGTATTTTCAGTTCTTGTGATTTGCACATGCAGAAGCTTTCATGCTGAAATGGATTTTACATTCTATGGAAGCCACTCATGGGGAAAAAGCAGATAGGACTAACATTCATATCCTGGGTTCCTTGTTGCTAACCTTTAGTTGTAGTTTCTTTCCTCTACAAAGTGTTTTGAGTGGTAAGGGTGTAGTTTAGGACCATGTTCATAGTAAGGAATAAAGTCATGGATTTATCAAGCTAAATTGTGTGAAATTTTGTGATATAAATTTTTGTATTTAGCTGCTTTATATGATCACCTGTTTGCCAAACATTCTGTGAGACGCGCGCTGATTGGTTACTTATTGTGCCGATAGTTATAATGTAATCTCTGGTTGGTTGCATATTGCAATAGACTTACGCAATGGTAAAATACGCATTGAAGGGAGATAATTGCTGAAGCAGGAGTCTTGGACCTAACAGAAGGTAAAATTGTTTTATATAATAGGGTTTGCTTGATGGATTTAATGGAAACCTCGATGTTTTACAATTATTTCAGTTGGTTTTAAAGCAGATACTCATACAGGCTAAGTTATATATCAATAGAAAGCTTATGATGCCAGGAATAATATTTTAATAAATTCAGAATTTTTAAATATTTAATTAACGTGTAATAATTAAAAAACATAATTAATTGTAACCACGCCCACTTTATGGCTCATCGACCAAGTTCCAAGTCACTTTCTTGGTCATTATCGCTCATTTTATGGCTCTTTATTTCGAACGCGAAGAACAAATTGCAAATAGAAATCAGCTGATATCGATCGGCGTCGCGTGTGTTTACTATAGCTTCCACCGAACCCGGAAGTAAAAGACTTCAATCGCCTACGTAACGACATCAGCTGACTAATTAGCATAATTCTACTTCAAGCAAGAGGGGGGGTCCCGATTTTCAATCTTCAAAGCTTATTTCTGACCAAATGTGTGAGTTTTGGATTCAATTGGTTCGTTTTTTATTTTCTTGACATCATAAGCTTTCCATTGATATATAACTTAGCCTGTATGAGTGTCTGCTTTAAAACAATTTACAGTGACTTTTATTCCTTATTTTGAACATGATCCTAAACTGCCCCATTGCCGTTAAGGTATTGTTGATGTATGCTACTTTCAAAGGGCATTATCTAAAAAAAAGAATAATTTTTTTCAAAACACACGAGGAACATCACCGCTGCATTCAAACACAAGCATGATTGGGTTCCAACTTTCAAAAGCAAGATTGCGGCAACAAGATGCTGATCTTGAATTCAGTCATACCCGGATTATATTTATTGCAGAGCATAACTACATGCTTTTTTACCTTGCTACAGGATCTGGGTAATGTTAACTGCACTTTTTTTACCGATCGCAAAAGTTACGACAGGAAGGGTAACCTTCAACTTATGGTTGATGGCTTGAAGAAAGACTGGCCTCATCTAGACATCAGTATCTCACCCAGGGATGATCTCTTGTTAAACAAGTTCTACAAGGTAAGCATATATTTGACCCGTCATATCGAAAGGTACCTTAAGGTCAGCATAGTAAATAACGAGATATGGGCCATTGAAGCTGAGCATAGTCAAAAATCACGTCCAAGGTCGAATTTCTAATTTCATCAGAAACGTTACCTTAGAAATGTATTCTATCACATTGAAAACTAACATAAAAATCCTCTCTCGATTCAAATTTTACTCAATACAAAACTTTAAACTTGATTTTCTCAGAACTATAGTTTTTCGAATAAGCCCGATGCCTTTTACTAAATTGGATGTAACTTTGTAATCGATCATCCAATAACCAAAAGCAAGGTGCCATTTTAAAGCTGAAAATAAAATGTTTCAGATGATACCAAAAAAATCAATTTTGATTTTGAGACCCATAAGGTACCTTTCGATATGGCAGGTCACATATGTGGGCCACTGTGACAAAAGGATGCAGTTGTCATCTCCTACATTTGACACCGCAGCCCACATATGTGATCTGAATTAAATAGGGAAAAAAGTGTCACAATTTTGTTTATTTATGATTCGAAAGATGTGGAAAAGCTTAGTTAGCGTATTTATATAAACATCACAGACCAAATGCCATAACAAGCCAACACCATATAGCATTCCATATATAGAGAGGAACTTGTAAAAGGTCCTGGTGCTAAATGTGCTGACAGGAACAACAAACTAATTTCATAAGGCATTAGGCTTGGCGTCCAAAGACATTCACTCGGTCAAGTGACATTCGCTCTTGATATTCTCTCTGACTTATTCGTAAATCTTCTCTGTTTGATGGTTTCTCTGACTTTTCTGATCAGATTTCAGGTACTGCAGCTAAATTAAGTCGCAACATTGCCTATCACCACTGCACATTACTTCACAGTGTTAATACCAGAGCATTGTCATCGCTACTTAACTTTGATGTCGTGAGTATCTGTCTCCATTTTTGTCAAACTTCCGGTGTTGCCAAAGTTGAAATTGCCATTACATGTGCATAAAAAATGGCAATTTCGACTCTGCCACCACTGAAAAGTACTACATGTTTAGAGGCAAAGACTGCAACCTATCTTAATTAGGTACTGGTCATATGACTATTATTTGAGGTCATAGGCCACATGAAAATTATATAATATACAGTATCAAGAGATCTGCTTCACCTACAATAACCATGTAGTATTTGTTTTACCACCCCTCACTGTGACTCTGGGGGTGACATTCAGGGTTGTCACTACGCCGGGCCGTGGTGGGCGGGACCACCCGGTATTCTTAATTTCCACCCGGCTCTCAGGTTGATTTTGAGTCAAAATACCCGGCCGGCACTCAATGCTCAAAAAATACAAAATTAATGAAGAATCAATAGAAAAATGAACAGTTATTATCAAAATTTCTATTTTCTTACTATTTCACATAAATTTTACCCGGCACTAAAAATTGCCTGGTGACAACCCTGGTGACATTGTAGGGCAGTAGTCAAATATCACATAAAAAGTATAGCTTGAAACCAGCCAATGCGTGTGCATGATATAGTTCATGAATATTTATGAGGTGTAATATAAACGTGTACTGACTAAAGAAAGGTGAGAGTGGAAACAAACTCAGTCTCAAAATCTTGACCTAATGAACAAACAGTGTATGCATTTTATCAGATATGCTGTTCAGGTCATAGTGACTTTGCCCTGATCTATAGAGATACTCTATAGACTCATCAGGTATACACTGTATGCAGCACCCACAGGTGGACCAACGGCTTTATGCGACTTCCAAACCTCGAAGCAATTAGAGTAAAGTTTCTTGCCCAAGGAAACAAGGAGACATGGTCCGACCGACAGTATCGCCACCATGGCACAAACTTACAACCTCTGTATTAGGAGTCCCGTGCCCTAAACGTTTGGCCACACTCCCCTCAATATACCCAGTCAGTGTACAACTTGAGATGAGGCACTTGTGAATTAATTAAAGAACAAATTAATCTCTTACTCAACTGTGTATACTTGATTTTCAAACTTTGCAAATCAAATGCATCACTATAAATTGTTAGTGGTAATGCCATGCACTGGTTAACACAGGTCATCCTGCATGTTCTAAGAAGGAATAAATAGAATTGTAAGGCGCAACTGTGTTATAAATACGACAGAGCTATCTGTTTACGATAAAAAATATATTAGTATTAGAAAATGTGAAGATAGTTTGATCATTTTTATTCTTATATCACTCCTACAAAGGAAAATGATAATATTTATAAAACAAAAAATGATTAAAAATCTTCATGTATATGTAAAAAACAATACAATATGTCTATCGGAATCCGATAGCTATATCGGAAATGTTTCACAGTCGTTCCTGAGGGCTGCGTCAAAACTCAAGTGGCGGTTGTCTGCCGGTTATGGGCGGTTTGCTCGTTGCTTCTGGTTGAACCGGCCAGAACAGGCAGGCAACCGCCAGATGATGAGCTTTGAAGCGGCCCCTAAGCAAGTTTTAATTGACAATGAAAACAATATAGAATAACTGTAGGTACATAATGCCTGACATAATGAGGGTATGTACGTCATTTCCATATGGCTTCATTCTGCAATAATTAGCTGAATAATGAATAATTTAACCACATATGGTAAGGTTTACTTTGATATGAAAATGTGGCAGTTCCCAACATATATTCTAAGTTTCCTGACAAGTTGAAAACGAGCACAGGCTGTGTTTGTGAACTTCTGTGGTATACGTGGATTTAGGGTTTGCAACAGGAAGTCAATCTGTACCGAAATTTTAGCCCAAACACAGTTTTGCCTGTAAAACTAATAAGCCGTGACATTAGCTCCTGCAATCCATATACATGACAGCGGGTAATTTGAATTGTTGTTTGGGATGGATGGTAGTGCGCATCCACTTTACGCCTATTTGGGTTCATCAATATCCTTTATCAGTGCATTGTGGGATTAAATTTCGGGCTCAATTGATTTCCGGTTGGGAAACCCAAAATCTGCGTATTGACATGACAGGCTTGGTTAGAATTATTTTCTTGAAGTAACTTGAATAGAATAGTGAAAATTTGCCTAACCTAACCTTTGAAATGATTGCAATTTTCTCTACAGGATGGTGTCAAAAGCAATGCCACGGAGAGTGTTCGATCACCGGTTCTAAACCTGCGTGATGCTGATCCGCATCTCTCACAGGAAGATATCTTCAGTGCAATAGCTCAAGAATTCTACTCAAAGAACCCGCCTTGTATAAAAAATAAGGTTAGAGCCTTCATTGTAAAATAACGACTGGTTAACACTATAATATATGTGACCCGTCATATCGAAAAGTACCTTAAGGTCGGCATAGTAAATTACGAGATACGGGCCATTGAAGCTGACTGAGCATAGTCAAAAATCACGTCCAAGGTCGAATTTCTAATTTCATCAGAAACGTTACCTTTGAAGTGTATTCTATCATATTAATCGGGTTCCAACATCTAAAACATAAGACAAATGTTTTAAAAACCGAGATAAAAATCCTTTCTCCATTCTAATTTTACCAGTACAGAAAATTTAAACTTGATTTTCTCAGAACTATAGTTTTCTGAATCAGCCCGATGACTTTCACCAGTTTGGATGTAACTTTGCAATCGAACATCCAATAACCAAAAGCAAGGTACCTTTTGATATGACAGGTCACATATTTCAATGAGTAAACTTTTCAGGCCTCATTCAAGGAGCGTGAGGGCCCCACCACTAAGAGATCAGTGAAACAATGTTTAGATATATCCAAATGAATGTTCATACATGTTGGTTGATAAACAGCAAATATAGTTTAAACAGTCTTCAACACAATCAGAGAGTGAAATATTTACCTCAATATTTTGATGTTCTTCACATCAAAATATTGAGGTATTTCACACACATCCTCGTCAGGAGACTTCCTAAGATGGCCTCATCAGGAGAACTCCTAAGATGAACTGACGGAGTTCATCTTAGAAGTTCTCCTGATGAAGTCTTCACATACTCGTTAGGAAAACTTCTAAGATGAACTTGCGGAGTTTGGTCTCACGGTTGACCTACGTTGACCTTCAGGTTGTATGAGAGCATTATATAAACTATAATAAAGTAGGTAGTAGGCATTTGTCATGGTTGAGTTCTGGTGAAAGTTTTCTAATATGAATGGCGGCCTGCACTAATCGCGGGAATTCTCTATCCTCACCATCAATAACTTTGACGTTGTCCCAGTCAATTTTGTGAGTGGTAGTAGAACTATGTTTAGAAACAGCTGATGGAACCCTGCTGGGGGCAACTAAATTGTGATGACTCAGGCCGAAAAGGGGACTTTGCAGATGATATCTCACAGTTTATCATTTCATCTGTTAAAGCATTTTCTAAGCTTCAAAATGACACCTTATTTATCCAAAATTGATCAAGGCGATCAAATTTTACAACAGAAAATCTGCTGCAAATTCTTATTATTTTCTTTATTTTTTGCTACCTATTTTCACCTGTATCTTGAAAAGTGTTCTGTCGCAAAGTCCCCCTTTTCGATGTGAGTCATCACAATTATGTTCTTTATGTCATTGTCCACAATTGTACATGTATAGTGTACTATCGCCAATAGGCGTTTGACCTTGCTAAGAGTCAAAATAAATCAAACAATTCGCCGCAAACTGCTGCTTCAACTGACTCTACTCCTGTAAAGCGCAACAAAGCTTTCATTACTATCCCTTTTGTTGATGGACTTTCTAAGAAACTCCAACATGTGTTCATGAACTACAGGGTTACAATGACATTAAAACCCCATTCCACTTTACGCAAACTTCTTGTGTCACAAAAGATCCGGTACCAGTGGAAAACCGCAATACCATACAGCCAATGTCCTAAGTCATATATTGGACAAACTGTTAGACAATTGGGACAACGACTTAAAGAACATAAATGCTATGCAAATATTTCACAATCTCAGTGTTGAAAGACTGCTTAAACTATTATTATTATAGTTATTGAGATTGAGCCGTTTCCTCCATGCTTTAAAATCTACTAAAAATCTTAAACATTTAGTATTTGGTAGATTTACTTGTGGTGATAACATATCTAAACTAAAAACAAAAGGTCGCATGCTTAACTACATGTTTTTTCCCATAATGTCTTGCTTATAATTATATTATGTAGCAATATGGTGTATGCATGATTAGCCAAGCGTGTTAATAAAATGTGCTACATTAAAAAAAAAAAGAAACTGAAACAAATTGCTATCCTGTTGGAGCAAGGAGTATATTGTTGGTGTATTGCTCCTATTAATCACACATGCTCTATTAAACCCCCACAAAAAAAAAATAAAAGAGAAGCATTAAAAAACATTCAATTTTGAAACATTTTTGTATATCATTAAGCTTACTAGCTTACTTGTACACAACCGCATTCAAAAAATTTTCATACCACCCTAAGCAAGTTTTGGTCCTTTCTCAAAATCATGCCCTAAACAAGTTTTCGCGACCTTAAAAAAAAAAATGTACCCGTAACAAGTTTTGGACAAAATTACGCCCTAAACAAGTTTTCATTTTAATTATACCATACAGCTGTCAAAGTTGAAGATATGTCAAGAGAGCTTAAGCAACTTTTTTAAATTTTCATAATTATCTATTCACCTGCGTGTTGTACCCGCATAGTGATGATGGGTGCAAAATTTTGAAGCTTTGCATTGTACGTGACAGATGAAAATTGCCCGGATAATCATGTAATTCTTCACAACACGACTTACAATGGAGGTACAAAATTCGGCGAAAGTTACATCTGAACAATATTGTACACAGGGAACGAATTCATTATTATTTTTTTTGCATTGTAACATGTGCTATGCAAAATGTATGTTTGCGTAGCAGTTTGAAATTTTGCATGGCAATTATTTTGCTCTACAAAAATTAAAAATGTGTTGCATTTTGCTAAGCATTTTGCTATGCAAATTTTATGTAGGCATAGCAAATGTACAAATCCAGTAAAATGTCTGTCTTTAAGGATGGGGATGGGGGATTGGGATGATTAGCATTTTTATTGCATTCTAGACAAAATCATTATTTCCTGCTCCTTTATATAATCTTTCATATTGATGTATACAAATTCTGTGGTGTTTTGGGGGGTAACTACACTTATCTGCAGCATACACATGAAGTAGCATGAAGTGGAGAGTTATACAGTGACTATACTCTAGCCCTATCAAAGTTAATTGGCCTCCTTTTTGGCCTACATCACCACCAGGGTCCCCTATATCAACAGGCCCATCAGAGCCTCCATTTTCAAGTTATGTACATGTACCAGCAAACATCACCACTGTAAGCATCAGGTTTAGATCTGTCAGGGTCTCCAATACCAATGGGCCTGCCAAAGCCTCCATTTTAGAACATCGAACATCACCACCGTGACCACCTGGTCCAGCCCTGTCAGAGTCCCCCATTTCAACAGGCCCACTGGAGCCTCCAGCGAACATCACCATCGTGACCACCTGGTCCAGCCCTGTCAGTCCCCATTTCAACGGGCCCACCAGAGCCTCTGTTTTCGAGTTACACACCAGCGAACATCAGCACTATGACTGCCCGGTACAGCCCTGTCAGGGTCCCCCTGTCAACGCCATGCCGGAACCTCAGTTTTGGAGTTACGCACCAGTGAACATCACCGGGCTGGACAGCACCCGATTTGGGCCGAGTCTTGAAGTGAGTAGGGCGGTTACAGTCCTCCCAGAAGATCATGAATTTTACGGTCTACATGAGCCAATTTTTAACAAAATGCTAAGAAAATTACAACATCAATCTTGTGCATATGAAGTGTGCATGGAGAGGGTCCATCTTAGGGGCATGGCAGTCTGGTTCAGGGGCCCCTTAAGGGCTCTAGAGGGGTCCAGGGGTAATGTCCCGTGGGGGTTGAGGGGAAAAGCCCAACCATCAGCCAGAGTGTTTCTGTACATTGATCTACCACCACAGGAGAGGCAATTTCAATGGGTGAAACAATTGTAATAATTATTTTTTACTCATGGGTATAAGCGAGTCCAAAAATGGGCCCCTGCAAGGGCCGTGGTCCTCCTCATTGGGCGGACCAGCTGGGGTCCACACTACTCCTTGGGTCCCTTTTTTAAAAGTTGATGTTGTTGTAAAGGAGCAAAAGACATTAACTTAAGTTTATGATTTTATTTAAAAAGTTGTACCGATTACCAGATAATGGGCCTTTTATATCCAATATTACTATACTTTTGTACACGAAAGTACATTTTAAAATTGACCTACTGACCCTACGGTAGGTCACAGTTGGCCGATTTTATTATATATGATGGGTTATGAAATTATGATAATTTAATCAATTTTATCATTTTTTTTTTGAGGGGGGGGGGGGAATCATCTATCATCTACCCCAAAAACACCACAGAATTTGTATACATCAATATGAAGGATTATATAAAGGAGCAGGAAATTTTCTTGTAATGTGAAACCACTGCTTCTTGACAATCTATTTGATTATTCGATCTATCAAAATAATAAGGTTAACCCTAATTATACGGAGTGATTTTCACAAACATATTATATGGAGGGGGGTTTCCCCCCCCCCCTCAATTTTTTATAGTGAGTCCCCCAGACCCCCGTATGTGGTACCAGTGGATAGGTATCAGTCCCCTCTTTCCATTGATACTAAATTCAAAGTCATCCATAAATGTATGACGTCACTATGACGTCATAATTATCAGAATGTTGAAAATCGGCATTTGTACGGAAAATATAGGCAAAAATCAAAATTTTCTAAAAAATTGTAGGAATATCCGATTTTCATGCGTTTTTTTGCTAAATATTGTAGGAAATGACTAGTTTTCCCTAAATACCAAGTTTGAAATGGATATCTGTCATATAAGTACATTTTTAAAATCACGGAGTTACACCAACCCCCCCTGACCTCCGAACTTTGAACGGACACTGTGACCCCCCTGAAGGTGGTAGGGTCGAA
>JXSR01S013035.1:22530-34791 GCA_000969725.1 Ophiothrix spiculata
AGGTCAGAAAATGTTCATTTCAACCGATAACATTGTCTTGCTCAAGTAACGTGTGTGCTAATTCCTACGGTGTGCTTTAACATTTATTTTAAAATTTTAATTAAGATGTATCCAACACAAATCATCTCTTAAAGTAAATATATCTTTCCCATCCGAATACAATTTTAAACATACACTGTAGACCAATATCCGGCTAGCTCTGATAGCCGATAATTGCCCTGACTGACATGAAATTGATAAATTCAATGTATAATACATCTCGTCTGATTACAAACCAATTACTAGTATGCTCAATTTTATCCAGAGAGTTGAACTCGATTTAGAACTTTCGAATACTACGGCCAATACATAATTTTTGTTGATACAACTGTAAAGTGTGTTTTTATTTGCAAATAGTATCTTTTTAGTGGATAAGTTGTATGAGGATTTCAAACCTGTAAGTCACAAGTTCGAGCCCTGCATTGGACCATCGCACTGTTAAAATATATCATCCCATAAATTGACAGATTTTCTGGCAGTTTCGTTTTTTCAATATCAATCAATTTATTGCAGCTGGGGTTTTTTTTGCGAGGAAAGAAACGGGAAAAATTGAATCAATTTAACAAAATAGTGGAAAACGGGAAAATTTCCATCAATTTCCAAAAAGTAATTTCCGTTTACAAAAGTCATATCATATTACAAAAGTCATATCATATTACAAAAGTCATAATCATATTCACTGCATTTAACAAAATATTCAGCATTTTAATTTAAACTGTAAGGCGGAAAACACTTAAAACAGTTTACAAAAATTAAATATTTTCTGTTTTATGGTAACCATCAACAAATGTCTCCGCGTAATTAGTGCTCTAATAAAATAAAGACTCTTTGAAAAAGGCAAATTCTCTGAGCTTTTTCTAAAATACTGTGTAAACATTTAAAATTATAAAATAACTATATCAGCATAGATTTAAAACCACGAAAACATTATAGTTCAAAATCAATGTCAAAGGATTTAATTGAGCGGACTTAAGATAAACCTACAAGAAAATGTTTCGAAGTAAAAAAAAATGTTACTATGGTTACAGTGGTTGCAAGCAGGATGAAAACAAAGTTCTTTCATGCATATTCCTTTTTCAAAATTAAGAATAGAAATAATTTGATACCAATAACTAGCAAAAAAAGTAAATTATGACAAAACTGTTTGTCAATCAGGGATGTATCCCGCGAGCGAGTTCTTTTCTTCTAATTTTTAGATGACAGCTGAGCAACCAAAAGAACACTCGAAAAATAAGTTAGCAATACTCACATATGTTAGTTTTATCACATAAACTTTTTTTACCATGATAAACACATTACTCAGTGTATTTTTGTTCAAAACACTTCCAATGTATAGAATTTCATTTGATATAATTTGAAAAAAAATGTAATATTTATATTACTAAAAACTACATAAGTTGACAATACTCAAAAATATTAATCTTAAATGAATAAAGTTACAATATGTGTTATTTACCATATGTCATGGTACTTCTGCATGTTACTGTTATTTATAACTTACAAAAAATTTATTTTGAGGCAACTTAAAATCAAAGTTACTGTCTTGCCTTGATTAAAGTTGTTTAGTTTTACTTTAAAAAATATTAAAATCTTCTCGGCTTAAAAATCCAAGTTGATTTACCGTCTAGCCATGATTATCTAAATTATTTTTACATGAAACCGTCTCGGATTAAAAGCTGATTTTTACTTAAAATCCCTAAAATGTTTTCTAAGTATGTATCACTTTTGGTTTGATTTTTATGGTATAGTTAAAGGGTAGAAAATGTTATTGCTATCAGTACATGCACTTATATAAAATGATTTTCTACATCGACGGAACGATGATACCTAAAGCTTGGTTATAGGCACTTGTTTTGATTGGCCGTTTGTCGAGTAAATTACATTATTTTTTATCGATTGGCCTATTATTAATTTAATCTTAGATAGTTTCCTCTGCGTTACAGAAACGTAATGAATGTCATCTTTGCATATGTGTACCGTCGCGGCAAAAGGGTCCAGTTGGGTCAAAACCAAAATATGGAGATTTTCATATGGTGGTAAAGCTCATTTAATTCCCTTTTCAATGATACCAAAATCATGCAAATCGGAGCTTTGGGTGACGAGTTTTGGCAAATTATAAAATCGTACTCATAACCGTTTGTTAAAACTAGTTTGTGAGAAAAGGGCTGTTAAAGGTAGGCCTGTTTTTCCATTCGATTTTGTGTGCAGTCTGAATAGAGTATGAGCAAATCTCCATAGCAACCACCATGTTCCCTTTTGTTTATCGCCTTGAAATTTGGCTCAATGGAAGACGATACCTTGCGTAATTTAATAACAATTTTTGGACTCAATACCATGTTTCATTATTGCATAATTAATTACCATAATCGTACTCATAACCGTTTGTCAAAACACAAATTTTCACATTTTCATGATGAAAACGATTCGACATAGCGATAAAAATCACACTTTTTTACAAGTTAGTCGTTATATTTGATTAACCATCTTTACATTTTGGATACAAAAGGGTTCAAAGATTTCATTTCCACAAAAACTCAAAATTGACCTTCCCATCATATTTTGGTATAGTTCAACTTTACCGGCCTCTAGCGCAAAATGGAAGTTGCCGACAACTGGTCCCTTTTGCCGCGACGGTACACATATAGTAAACATGTCATCTCAACATCTGACACCTAAACAAGCAGGTATAATGTCACCAAATAAACCTTACATTATTGAAACAGTTTAACTTATTATTGAATCAAGAAAAATTGCATTCACGATTTACAAACCGAGCAATTAACCTGATCAAGGTAAAATGTCAAAACAATCGATGCTACAATAGACAATTGACTTATCTAAACTATACGGCCTTTGGGTAAATTTTTTACGTCAATATAAGACAAAATGGGGGAAAATACAATGCTGCACCTGAATCTATAATCATGTTTTTATGTCAAGGTTTTCTTTATACTGTGATCCTCTAGCAATTGCATATACTGGGTGAGTCAAATAATTAATACTCAGAATAAATAAATCTTTAATAATGTTTATCATTTCTTTTGAAATTCAGAATTATTTCAATTGATAGTACATTTCTTTGTCTTTAATGTGATGATTGATTTTTATTATTTCATTTCAAAGAACGCGAGGATATGTTAAGGCACCAATTTTATAAAGACGCCGCGGATTTGATCCGTTGCCTTACCATTTCAATCACGAAAGACATCGATAATTCCAACTTCATGTGATTTCATTTTATATTTTCTTATTGAAATTTAATTTTAGTTAAAACAATTGCTAAAAGCTCCTGTTGTCCTCTTAAAGCATGCAAAAAGAATTAAATAATTACAATAATACTTGCCATTGAATAAAAATGTTACATCTGTCTTAGGACGTCTCTTTATGTATTTTTGTTCATAAAATAGGATCATGACAGTCAATGATTTTGCAAAATTAATATTTTTGATATTCATTAGTGATCTCCCTATCTGATGCCTATTTCATGCTTTAGATTGTCTATAAATGCGCCATAATGAGAACTATCTGAAGTTCTAATGTACTATGAACTTGGATGGATTTCTATATGTATTTACTTGATAAAATTGTCTGTCAAAAAGACCACATCATTGCTACCCGTTACATGATTCTTTATGACTTTGATGCTATAATAATCCATTTTACATTAAATGTCTTATTACACATAACTGATTACATGTTAAATTCTGATAATTTGAATTGCTTGGCTATAGCTATTTAAAACCCATTGTGAGTTGGGAGGTCGAACTGAAACCAGAACTGATGCTACTGGTCTCTTAATACATATTCTCTCAAACCCATACAACATTTTATGTTATTGAAATTGGACTCTTTTTTGTATTTTTGTAGAAAAGGATTCATAAGAGCACGTTTCCAATTTAATCTTAAAAGACATGAAAGTCTCATCTACTAAAAGAGTCAAAATCAAGTAAAATTTAAAACGAAATTGTCGAAGATGTGATTCATTTTTCATGTGGAGGTGTCAGCTCCGACAGTATAGTTTTAGAACCATGTGTATAATTGTGTGGCTTTATTTTATTTTTATTTTTTGTTTTTAAAAGAGATACAACCGTTTTGTTCAAATTGCTTAAAGATTGATATTTTGACACAATCTTGACACAAAATGTTGGGAATTACAACTTTTCTCCACATAAACAGTATTCATTCATTTTTTCTCTTTTCTTAATTAATTAATTAACATTTCAAAATCATCAGAAAGTCCTTTCCCCGTTCAAGTTTTACCAGTACAGAAACAATAAACTCGATTTTCTCACAACTATAGTTTTCTGAATCAGCCCGATGCCTTTTACCAAATTGGATTTAACTTTGCAATTGAACATTAAATAACCAAAAGCAAGGTGTCCTATTTGAAGCTTGAAATGTAATATTTCAGATGAGACCAAAAAGTCATTTTAATTTTGGAACCCTTAAGGTATCTTTCGATATGACGGGTCACATATTAAGTTATAACCTACTAAACGCTCATTCGGGAACTTAAATGTATCATTTGTCAAAATGATACATTGGAAATTGGTGTAAAAATGATCGAATAAAAAGAAAAAGGGGAAAAAAATCAGTTCTACGAAAGAAAAAAATAACCAGATGCACATAACGTCCACAATAGTGACAATCATAATAATATGCAACAAATAGGCTTGAAATTTATTCTCATCAATTCACGTATGTCTAAGGATTAAAAGCGAATTTTACCCCACCCCAAATATGTCACGTTTACATATTGGTCAAGAATTGCACTTGAATTGACTAAAATGTGTACTATTTGTTTGACGAAAAGATACCTTAAGAATGTTTGTAGAAAGACATATCGACATGTTTATCAAAACTGAAATATGTCTCTGATTTTTCATCCATTCATCAATTGCCGTTCCATCCCAAAGTGTCCATGTCAGAAAACCACATCATGATAATATTGCGTATGTGTCTATATAGTCTCTGAGAAAAAACAATACTTCATACTTGGTCCATGTTTTTATTTGTATTAAACTGAACGTATAACTTAACATTGCTTAAGGTGTTTCCTCACAGAAGCAGCTAATGATTGGCTTTTTTGAATTTTCCCTTTTCTGTGAGTGACAAGTCAAGTGTGTTTTTGGGGAAACATGTACTTTTAGAAATGCATGTGTCTCAAAAACGAGAACGGGACCTATTAATTTTAATCTAGATTCGTTATCAGTGCAAATAATTATATAAATAAATACTAGATTTTTAAGAAATTCAATGGAAATTTTGCTTGAAAGCAGTATGTCATTTTCAATCGTGTACAAGATTGTTTTCTACTGTTCTAAAGAACTATGCATTCTGTTTAAGTGGCAATGTTTTGTTATATTGCACTTATCATTTAAAGTAAATCTAGGTGACAAAATGACTCCGTGTTGTAGGAGTATAGGGCCTAGGGATCATTGTTTTAATACGCAGTTGTTTTAACAAAACATTAGAAGTAGTCCTATACATTTCTAGCAGTGGATTCGGGCAGTGGATTTTCAAACTGAATATGATGGTAACGTTTCCTACCAAAATGTGTGATTTTTACGAAAAATGAAAAAATAAATGTATTTTATTTATGTCATCTTAACGTAAGTATGCAAAAATATGTAAAAACACATCTTTGTCAAAAAAAAAATGATTTTTGACAATTGTTGACTTCTTTCTGGTAGATTAAATAGAAGAAATTGATGATATGCGGGTCAATTCTCTGTTCTCTTGCATTTTTAGCGCAAACAAACTAAGATAATGTCAAGCAAGTTCTTTCTAACACAATCTTTCCTTTTTTTATTTCATCTTGTCATTGCAGGTGCGTGTACTTCTCAACAAATTTCACATTTGGTATTCTCCCACCGCAGACGCCGTGGCTGTCCATCTCTATCTTAGTCTCGCCATAATCAACCCTCTTCTCTATGGAATATTCCGCAGGAAATCTCGACAAAACATACTAGTATTTCTTGGAACTTTCCTGAGAATTTGTAACTGTTGTAAGAACACCAAAGTGCAGCCATTGCCAGATTCTCAAACACGACAGACTTCTGCACCATGTGCACCAGCTACGGTGCCAAAATGACCATTCACCGAGTCTGCTTTATTGACAAACTTCGGTTCGATTTGTAACGAACATACCATTATCACCATACATGGAGCGTAGATCCAGATGCATACGCATCTCCAAGATCCAGATCTGAGATCCGCATCTCCATAGACTGCTTACACGTACGCATGTACGCAGAGTGCTGTACAGCAGATCCGGATCTGACGCCCGTGTAGCCACAATCTTCTGCAAAGCGGCGCACGGAGATGCGCATTGATCTGGATTTGCACGCCCGTGTAGATTGCCCCACTGTGAATATCGGCTGCTTTCCATTCTAGTAAACTTTAACACCATGTGTACTGGTTGCGTTACCAACTTGAGTATCTTTTCCTCCAATTTAACTGTATGATTTAATGCTCATTTGATATATACACTGTTATACTGTTGGGCAATTATTTAGCGTTGGTTAAACTATGAACAACCCAATTGTTGGGTAAATAATATTAACCAACTGTTGGTGAAATTTTACCCAATATTTGGGTAATTAGCAACAACTTTTACCCAACAGTTAGGTAATTAGCCAACATTTTACGCAACGTTGGTAATTATTTACCCAGAAGTAGGGTTGTTCATAGTTGAACCAACGTTGGGTAAATTATTTGCCCAACGTTCTAACAGTGTAAGCAGTCAAGTTAGCTCAATCGGTAAGGCGCTCGCTTGCGGTGCTGAAGGTCCCGAGTTCGAACCCCGCTGGTGCCAAATGTTGAGTGTGCTTGAAATTCCCTTTGACAAGGAACTAACTGCTAATTGTCTCGTGGAAACCCGTACGATACTCGGGTAGCTGATCCGGGCAGCGATGGTTCGAATGTGGGCTGATCAAGGTTCAGCGACCCTAGAGGTTGCCGCAGAACCTGATGCTTGGTGTGGAATGGAGCTTACTTGGGCCACAGTGGTCAGCGAACACCTGTAAAGTGTGCAGAGGCCGAGTGGATTACAAATCTGGGAGGCATAGCGCACTATAAATCCCCAGTATTTATTTATTTATATATACTGCCAATTGTGATAAAATTTTACAAAAAGTAAACAGAAGTTTAAAAAAAAATTTAAATGTTCATTTGATATCTTAATATATATACAGTCAATCTTGATGAAATTTTACAAAAAATACATAGAAGTTTTGGAAATGTAGGCCTAAATCTGGAATCTGGAAATTAACATTTGCATTAGCTCTCAAAAGAAATGATGACCACTAACTGTTTTTTCTTGAATTTAAAAAGTACAATTAAATGCTCAATTGACATTTTGATATATACTGCCAATTTTCATGACATTTTGAGAAAAATAAATAAACAGAAGTCTTTAAAATGCGAATCTGGAATTTGCAATTTAACATTTGCTTTAGTTTTTGAGGGAATTATAGTTTGAAGTAAACGGTAATGCCTGTGCAGGCAACATTGTTGGAGTTTTTATATATTTATATAGTTACTTGCTGTCATAATAAATCACTGAGCTTTGAGCTAAAAGCAAGTCGACTCACATTTGTTTTTTCTAGACATTATAACAAAAAATAGCTGCTTGCTTTATGTAAACCACGCCATATATTCTTCGTTTCAATGAGTTGTCATACATTTTGTAATGTGCTAAGAAACAAATCCGTATACTGCAGCAGATACCTATTGATATGGTTATTATTTTTTAATACCATGCTCCTTGATTATTGAGCAAAAATATCATATATTTTGATTTGATTTAAACAATTAAAGGAGCATGATCCTATTGCCTTAAAAAAAATTCAAACTTTTTGAGATTTTGGTACCAAAATGTTGTTCATATTTGTCTCACAACCTGAAATTCACGGTTAAGTTATGTTCCGTTTTGGAGATATGTATGAAAATGTATCTAATCATGGTAACCATAATCAATGTTACATAGTAACAATAGCCAGCTCTGAAATGCGAAAATGTGTATGAAATTAAAACGGTTTGACCGATTCAATTGAAATTTGTAACTTAGACTTCTTGAGTGGTCATCTTTCATGTGTCATTGAAAACTAAATTTTGATAAATCTGACCAAGCTCCTTTAATTTTATCAAATAAAGTCCACACTGCCAATTATCGTTACCTCTATTCAGTTTTTGCACCAAATGTGCATTTTCTTTCTATTTGCGTCAATCAATTTGCTTTAATCAAAGTCAGTGATAAATTGCCTTTAATCACTTAAAGATCTGTGATTAATTTCTCTTTTAACCGACGTATAGTAAAGAGAATGTAAATAAACATTCATGATCAAAGAATTGGGATCAAAGTTCAATGACTCTCCGAGACTGTCATTCAAGATATTTTAAATCTTGAATGCTATTAATGCAAGATCAGATTTTGAAAAAATGAATGTTATTTAAAAAAAGGCAAGAAAAGATCTTATTCTGAATGTAATGTAATCACATTCAGCATGTTGCACCTGTTTACAGAGACAGATATAACGTAGGCTCGTTGTTGGCAAAGCATTAACAAGCCATCTCAAAAAGTAATTGTATCTTTCCCATCCGGACACGATTCTAAACACACACTAGAGACCGATATCCGGCTAGCTTTTAACTTAACTGCACTGATTGACATGAAATTGATAAATTCAATGATATACCGTATTACGTTCCCGGGATTACGTTTTTGATTACAAGACAATCATGCTCATGCACGTATGTCAATATCAATATTGGTTGTACACGGTTGCTCATAAGGTTGGAATGAAAATATTTTTACCACTTTTTTATGTAAAGGTCGATTAATGAGGACAATATCTGGAAACCTATGTTACTTTTAGTCAGATTCGATTGGTAATCTAGTTGGGTGAGAAATGGAGCTCCGAATGTGACCCCATTTTTCTCATGAACTGGTAGGGGGGCAACAATACAAATGGGTAAAAAAACATGATTTTTAGATCAAATTTGATTTGAAACGCCTTGGTCAAGGTCACTTCACTACTCAAGTTCAGAGGTCATATGGAATATTTATCTGTAATAGAGTGCTAAGCAGGTGATTGAATGTCTTGACTGCGCCTCGAGAGTGGTTGGAAGAAAAGCATAAAGTTATCCTTCAACGCCCCTCAATTTACAAAAATAGGGTTCTGGTGAACGTGGAATGGTTCCCTGATGGTATATGACATCTTTAAAAGTTTTGAAGATATCAGATACGTCCAGGGAACATTCCACGTTCATTCCACGTTCCACGTGACCTTGACCAAGGCGTTGTCAAAATTTGACTTAAGAATCACGTTTCTTGACCCATTTGTGTTGTTGCCCCCTTCCAGTACATGAGGAAAAATGTTCACAAAAGTGGTAAAAATATTTTTATTCCAACTTTATGAGCAACCGTGTATATACTTTAGCTACTTTTTAATGCTTAGGATACCTAATATTTGTTGTGTACAACTGCAAAATGTCGTATTTTAATTTGGCCTAATTTTATCAAATAAAGACCACAATGTCAATAAATTGTTACCTCTATTCAAGTTTTTGCACCAAATGTGCATTTTCTTTGCATTGCGTTAAACTTTAATCAAAGTCAGTGATAAATTGCCTTTAATCACTTGAAGATATGTGGTTAATTTCTCTTATAAACGGCGTATAGTAAAGTGAATGTAAATAAACATTCGTGACCAAAGATCAAAGTTCAATTACTCTTCGAGAAAGGCATTCAAGATATTTCAAATCTTTAATGGTATTGATGCAAGAGCAGATTTAAAAAAAATGAATGTTATTAAAAAAAAGGCAAGAAAAGATTTTTATCTTATTCTGAATGTATCAAAAATGATCCTGGTGAATTTGATCCATTTGTATATTTTGATCCGAAAAAGTATCAAAACGATCCACGTTGGATCAAAAGTGATCCTTAAAGGATCAAAATAAAATGATCCCGAAAACTACTCGTATATTTGATACCGGCCTTCTAAGAGTGTAAGTTCGCCCTTGGATGACCAGACTCTGTCAAGACAGAAGTCGCCATGTTGGCTGTATTTCTCCTGCATAAAACAAGTTTTCGTGAAGGGAAACAATTCTCTATACAACACACTCTACCATTTGATGAAAGGTAATGTCGCTTTTGAGCAAGACCAATTTGTTTAAAACTCATTTTTTTAAACAGCCAAAAAAAGGTTGCATTTAACTTCTTGCAGCCTTCTTGTGGCAACAAAAACAAGTTTACTTTGGCATTTATTGCATTAACATGACTATGCTGCCAAAGTACACATTTTGGCATGGTTTCAATATCATAATATGGCATCAAATTCTGTCAGGCTTATGTCATGGTAACAGCATTACTTGAAAGTGAGAAATAATGTGAGAGAAAGTGAGAGAAAATCTCTGGAATAAAATCAATGGTACTCTTAACCTTCAGATGAGTGTGCAAAACTCAGGAGCAAACAAACATGATTTTTACAATGAGACAGCATTAGCAGAGATATTACTGCACATTTTTACCAGGGCATGGAAGTTAGAACTTGAACGACCAAGGGCAACGGATCGCATAATGTAACAATTTTACGCGATATCACTGCACTGTTAATCTGTGTTTTGTTTTCATGTTGAAAATATGGATTTTGATCAATGACTCGTTACCTAACTTTCTTCTGTTGTATAAAAAATGTCATATGGTCCAAATTTCAAATAAATCCGTCAAATTTGTTCATTTTTATTCGAAAATTGCTTTACCAGTTGTTGAAAATGACGGTGGACACAGCACTTTTAATCCTACATATCTTCATTGAAGTCACGACAATTTATTTAAAATAGAGAAGGGGCCGGGCCTGAATCATGTTTTAACTATGTAACATGCACTGATTAAAAATGGAGAAAACAACATCTATTAGTAAACGTGAGAGCATGTTGGGATTTCAAAAAATACGCAAGTGCAACCTTTTTTCGCCAGTTTTGAAAAAAAAAAGATTTTAAAACAAATGCGTGTTGTTAGAAAACGACAAAAGCTTTCATCAAATGGTGATGTGGGTTTCGTGCACAAGTGTTTCTCTAAACAGAAACCTATTTTATGCAAAAGAAAAGCATTAAACATGGAGAGTTCTATCATTATAAAGTCTGATCATCCATGGGGAACTTGTTTTTTGGCGATCGTTTATCTATATTGAATTTAAAGCCTCATTAATGCTGTATGTTCCCGGGTGTGTGTTATTCAAGAATTTGGAGAAATAAAACTAAAGACTTCAAAATTTGCCTCACGTTTTGTTTGTCAGAAACACTTAAAAAGAGGTATCCGAATTATTTACTATAAAATTACTTGTATTAAATTTGTCAACAATGTCAGTATATCCCGGGGGGGGGGGTTACTTACATTGACAAGGTATACGTATATGTGCCTGCCTTTTGGGGTGATTTTTCCAGGATTTTGGTATATCAATGGGGTGGTTTTCATCTCAGATGAGATGAAAATTTTCATAAATTGGGTGCTTTTGGGAAAATTTGCAAAAAATGCGCCCAATTTGAGTATTGGGTGCTTTTCCATTAAAATTGGTAAATTGATGGGTGGGTTTTTGAAAAAAAATAGGTATAGAGATGGTCGGTTTTTCGGAGCTAACTTTTTCATCAGCTTTGTGTAGTATTTTAATCAAAATTATTATCAAAAAACACCCTTTCAGCAGGTATTTTCGTGCTTTTTTTTTTCTGGACTTACGGTTTTTTGTGGACCTTTTTAGTAGCCTACATTGTCAGATTTGGGGGATGCGACACCCCCGGCGCACTACCCCCTGGCTACGGGCTTGGCTGAAATACATGTTTTATCATAAGTCATGAATTGGTCAGAAAAAGTGTAACATACCTAGTTAAGTTAAAAGCTAGCCGGATATTGGTCTCTAGTGTATGTTTAGAATCGTATCCGGATGAGAAAGATACAATTACTTTTTGAGATGACTTGTCAATGGTTTGCCAACAACGAGCCTACGTTATATCCGTATCTTTAAACAGGTGCAACATGCTGAATACATTACATTACATTACATTAAGAATAAGATAAAAATCTTTTCTTACCTTTTTTTTAAAATAACATTCATTTTTTTATTTCAACTCTGCTCTTGCATTAATAGCATTCAAGATTTAAAATATCTTGAATGACAGTCTCGGAGAGTCATTGAACTTTGATCCCAATTCTTTGATCATGAA
>JXSR01S013036.1:42489-60768 GCA_000969725.1 Ophiothrix spiculata
GTCCGTTAAGCTTGGGGGCTTCCAAAAAGTGAGACAGAGTAATGGCGTCGGTTGGTGACCTGAGGTCAGGACTAGTCCATTTCATTTTATAGGGGTGCTATAATGCTTTGGGTCATACCACTCCGTAGAGAGGTATGCAAATTAGTTTCAGTCAACATCGTAGAAGTAATCAGACCCCAGTTACATAGTTTAACAAACAAAATATGTTTGTGAATATTTTCTGTTGATTGTCTTCAAAATATACCGATATACTTCATATTTCCAATAATTTTTTTATGAAATGAAACTTTGCTGGTGTTTTTAAGTAAGCACAAGGATTTTGAATCTGTCAAAAAATCAATTTCGATAAATTACGACCTTGACACATATTTGATTTTTTGGTCTCATCTGAAAGATTATATTTTAAGCTTTAAAATGACACCTTGCTTTCGGTTATTGGATGTTCGATTGCAAAGTTACATCCAAATATGTAAAAGGCATTGGGCTGATTCAGAAAACTATAGTTATGAGAAAATTGAGTTTAAAGTTTCTGTACTGGTAAAACTTGAATAGAGAAACAATTTTTATCTCAGTTTTTAAAACATTTGTCTTATGTTTTTGGTGTTAGCACCTGATTAATATGATAGAATACACTTCAAAGGTAACGTTTCTGATGAAATTAGAAATTCGACCTTGGATGTGATTTTTGACTATGCTCAGCTTCAATGGCCCGTATCTCGTAATATACTATGCCGACCTTAAAGTACCTTTAGATATGATGGGTCACATATGTGTATTTTGAACGTTTGTCAACCAAGAAACAGTATGCTAAAACAAATAAAAGAAACTGATCAATGCAAATATTTTCAACATGATTTAAATACTAACCTTCTCGATATATTCAAGTGTCTCGTCATTTTGGTTCATTTTTTGCGACATATTTTCTGTGATGGTTAACATCAAGATGCACTAATTGTGAATCCTGTATATAGGATGGTGCTGTCTTAACCTTTATAAAATAAATGCAGGCTCTTAATATAGCACTTTTACGAAGATCTGGTCCTCGTATCAAAGCGCTTTACATTTATTTCGTTACCACTAGAATATAGCCAACTAACAGCTGCATTACAAATACGGCGCCCTTTGGCTATATTCCTAGTAACTACCCATGATAACGCTTGGGTCGACGAAGCAATTAGGATTAAATGTCTTGCTCAAGGACATAACCTGTTGGCCGTAGCGGGGCTCGAACTCGCGAACTTCTGATTCGGTGTCCTGCTCTGTTCCTCTAGACCACACAAGCTCCCGTATGCACCTGTACTGACCACACTGTTACTATGAAATATGAATTATAATATATCATTGAATAAATCTTTCCAAATCCAGGATGGTGCCATCTTTACCGTAGGGGCCGCTTCAAAACTCAATCAAAAGTTGTCTGCCGTTTCGGGCCCATTTTGGGTGGTTGGCTATTGTTTATTCCGGTTGAACTGGCCAGAACCGACAGGCAACTGGCGCTTGAGCTTTGAAGCTGCCCGCTAAGGCGATGAAAAAAAAACCCAGGCCAGATCGACCCTATATTAGCGATTATCAAATATTTTTTTTTAGTTTAGAAAAAATTAAAATCAGATGTGTTTATTTTGGTTAAATTTTTATAAAAAATTTCTTTTTAAAAAATTTTCAGTTTTTCTTGCAATTTTCACTCTCGATGGCTGCACTGAGCAGTGCACCTGTAGCAGTTACAATGAGTTTTAGTGCTTCTAGATATTTATCTATATACAGGATTTATTCTATTCTTTTTGTCCAGGATGGTGCTGTCTTCACCCTTGATGGCTGTACTGAACAGTGCACCTGTAGTGGAGGCAACGTGACGTGTGAACCCATCACCTGCAGTAGGCATGCGACTTGTGGATTACAAGATGGAGTCTATGGATGTCATTGTCACCCTGCTTATGAGGGAGATGGCCTCACTTGTACAAGTATGTAAATTTGAATGTCATATGTGACCATCCACGATTAACCACAAGTAAACCTATATCGATTTTGATGTGTTTCATTTTCAAATAGAACATATTTTCCCAGGAAGGGGGGGGGGTAACTGGGTATTCTGACTGGGTAACCAAGGAAGACCTGGTGTTGGCCTATACCAAGTTGAGTATTAGATGAGTACTTTCTGTATGTGACACCATTTGTGGCGAGTTCCAGGTTTGTTCATTGGCAGAGAATCTGAGTTTCATGGCCCTGATTTGGTATATATGAATATATGAAAATCCAAATCTGCGACGCTAGCTTTAATCCCATCCATTTAATTCATATCTACTTCTTGATGAGTGCGGCTTAGATTTAAAATGGAAAAATAATAATTCAACAAATAATCAAAATCTTGTTTTGTTTAGGTATATATGGCACTTGTAACAGCATGGGACATCCACATCTCTCGACATACGACGGCAAATTGTTTGACGTGGTTGGAACATGTGATTATGTCTTTACTTCTGACTGTTTGGCGGACAACAAAACATTTGAAGTCATTACTAAGAATGTGGAATCGTCGTGGAACAGTAATTACACCCACACTGACAGTGTTATCGTCAACATGGCAGGTTATGTAAGTATTTGAAATAATTAACCCAAAAAAATAATTGATGGGTTGTCCTCAAGTGTAATTTCTGAAAAATTGAGTCAGTCGGTTGGAGGTTGTTTTTTTTTTTTTTTCAAAGCACCCACAGTGCCAATTTCGGGTGCATTTTTCACTTATTTTCAATTTTTTTCTCAAAAAACACCCTAAGCAAAATTGAGTGCTTTCCCCCGACCCTTATATTTTTTTTAATAGTTTTTTTTAACTAGGGTCGGTCGCTGAGGGCAACAGGACAACTTTTTTGGCATTATTTTAAGATGAAATTGGCTTTGTTTAACAAGGGTGGTATACCTTTATTATAATAGTAAATGTCAATTGATTACAAATCTATTTGCAGTTTTTAATAACAGTTTTATGCATGTGCCTTTACTGTTGTGAAATGGAGGTGTAGAGGTTGGCAAAATGACTAAACTACATATCGTCATGTGAGTGTCAGAAAGTCGTATCAGCAGTAGCTGCCATTTTTCATAATTTTGCAATGCATACTTCTCAACCTATATCTACAAGAGTTCCAACAAATCATGCATGATGGGGAAATTCAGCTGTGCTACTTCCATTCCATCCACAGACGACTGATGACGACGACGACGATGACGACGTCTAGTCCTGGGTCAGTGGCTCTTGAAAAGGTCAAAGGTGAAGAGCCATTTCAAGAGCCACTGACACTAGGAGAGAAATTTTGAAGAACTTTTAAATTCTGGTGATTTGGTGTTAAATGAATATAGCATATGGCAGCCATTGCAGACTTTCTTGCACTCACATGACTATATACATACTTGCCAACTGTCCCTCTTTTGGAGGGACATCCCTCTTTTGACCTAAACTAAATGCCGTGATTTTAGTAGATGTCCCTCTTTTTGCAAATATCTCTACCTAGTAATGTATAGGAAATTCAGAAATGTCCCTCTTTTTAAACATATTTTCTCATTTGTCCCTCTTTCTGAAATTATATCAACCATAATGAATTTTTTATTCCTGTTACTTCATTAAAAGTTTTAGGGGCTTGTCGACGATTCCATTCATTCTGAGAGGTTGTATGAATTGTCTTAGTCAATTCAATAGACATTTGATTTAATGATACCAGGTGTATGACCATAATAAAATAAAATCCGCTTTCTCACGAACAGAAAATAATAGATATGAAAAATCAAAGCTGGCGACTAATTCCCAATGATATAAATGACTGCATAGTCACATTGATTTAAATCTATATACATGTAATGGGGATTTAGTAATAGGAAGCAGGCATTTGAAACATCTAAGCCTATAACTTTAAAATATACCATTTAACATCAACTGAAAAAGCTCATTCACGTATGCTGACATTTATTTTGGTTTTGGGAATTCATAACAAACGACAGTATTAATGTGACCATAATGCTCGAACCATTAGGCCTATGAAATCAAACAAAGAGGGCGATGTGGTGTCCTCCAAAATGAACCTCAATCGATAGTAGGACATCAAACCTGTTGACAATACTTTACATTGAACCTGATTGAAAACCTTCCGTATTCTATAGAAAAAAACTCATCTAATGAGGGTTAGACATTTTATTATATTGAACAAAGTTGAGCCTTATACAGCTTTTTAGTTTTGTTGTGAACACATCCCCTCCAAATGTAATCTTACCAGCAACAATATGCGCTTGGTTTCACAAATAAAAAACATCGACTATAAAATGGCTAAACTATTTCATGTGATATGATTTTTTCCAGGAAATTGAACTAGGTCAGAATTATAGTGTACTAGTTGATGGCGTGAGGACCGAATTGCCAGTTACACTTGATGATTTCAAGATATTCCGTGCTGGTCAACAAGTTCGTTTTAAGGCTGATACTGGTTTAATGGTTCAGTGGAATGGCAAACATTTTATGAAGAGTAGACTGCTCAGGGATTATAAAGGAGAAACATGCGGTCTGTGTGGAAATTTCAACAATGACCCTAATGATGACCTTCTGGATCCTGATGGAAATTCGGTAAATTATTTTGTCTTCCTTCCTTCCTTCCTTCCTTCCTCCCTTCCTTCCTTCTAAGCTTCCTTCTCTGCCCCTAAATCTCTCCCTTCCTTCTGTTCCTTCCTTCCCAACTTCTGCACTTCCACTTCCCTTTTCCTTCATTCCCCTTCCCCTCCCAACTTCTTTCCATCCTATGTTCATTTCCTTCCTTTTTTTCTTTCTTTCTGTCCATTCATCAGTACATCATTTCTGTCCTTCCTTGTCTTCCATACCCTGTCTACCTCTATAACCGTATATTTTAAGTCATTGTAACATAGAGAAAACAATACAGGAGTTACAAGATCGATTCACCAGTTTCCAATCTTACAGTACCAATCAATGAATTAAGCGTTACTTGAAATCTGAGGTGATTGTCTATCAGGGATTTTCAGTATTTTCATTGGTGGCTTAATGCCATTTTTGTATTTTCCCTTGCCAGGTCTCAGTGACTCGTTTTGTTGATAGCTGGGTTTACAATTCTGAATGCACCGATATGGCCAAGAGTCTACCTAATGGATGTGATGGATTGGAGCTTAGTAATGTTGAGACGCAATGCAATATATTTAACCCTTCATCTGGTAAGTGTACTAATTTTTATGCTATATTAAGTAGAGCTAGTCAACAAAGCAACAGTATAATTTGCATTTTGAAGAAAGAATGTGACAATAAAGGTCAAACCAACTGATTTCCCTTGATACTTGAGAGGCTGTTCTACCAAAATAATAAAAATAAAATGTTTGAATATTTATTTAAAAAATTCATCAAATTTTGGTTCAAAATAGGCAAAAATCAGATTTGCTTTACCCAAACAGACCTTGTATTTTGAGGGTGTATCAAAAAGTTTTAAAGATCACCAAGAAGAAATACATCCTTAAGTCATCTTTCAATAGCCACTGTACAAAGTAATACATTTCTCCCGCCTAAAACAGACTGTCCACAGATCGACTCTTTGGAGGTCCTCTTTTAGCCAAAAAAATCCACATTGTATTTCGCTAAAAATCAACATTTTCAGGTCGACCATACTTTATTTCGGGTGAGTCATAGAATTACTGGGCTGTAACTTTTCAAATGCAGGGATTTAATCATTCCATGTTACTTGATTTTTCCATACAGTTTATCTAATTAGTGGATGGAGGTTGTTGACATCTATCGACACCTGTTTAGAAAGTATAAATGCCATTGATATCATTTTGCACCATAATGTACACTTGACAAGGACGAGTTACCATTCTGACAAAAGTTCATCAACATAGCCCCTTTTCTTCTGGGTGATCTTTAAAACATCATATTCCCACATTTTGTCTCATTCCAGGTCCATTAGCTGAATGCTTGACAGTATTGGGTAGCGACCTTGGTCAATATTACCTGATGTTCTGCCAAACGGAGGCTTGCCTAGCATACCCAGATCCAGAGCTAGCTTGCAATGTCATAGAAAGCTTTGTTAGCAAATGCAATGATGTCCAAGTTACTGTTGGCAATTGGAGGTCGCAATCATTTTGTCGTAAGTACTTGTATTTGATACAAATGATTTTCTGTAGAACTAGATTTTGATGTCAAATTGACCAGTTGGGTGATAACAACATGTACGTTTCTACAACGCCCTGATTCTCAACGCAGCACAGACAAATGGTTAGCAGTCATCTTTCTAGGGGTTGTTAGCAAATGCAATGATGTCCAAGTTACCCCTACCTAACAGCAGATCGCTAATCATTGCATCAAAATGAAAAACAAACTAACCCTTAGTGATTGTTTTACTATGCTTTTGATGATACAATTTCTGTATTCCTCTAACACAGGGACAGGGTATTGATGTTCGAGTGTTTAGGTGGTTACTGCCTGAAAATATATTAATTCCTCATTTTGAAAAAATATCAGCATGATATGGACAAAACTTGCTGAATTTATTTGTTACAAAAATAGTTAAAGCAAAAAAATGGGTGAATTAATGCTGATTTACAAACAATCAATTTTGGCCTATATTTTGCTGAAAATCAAAGTTTTCATGTCAGTCTTGTTTTTTAGGTCAGGGATGTTGGCAATTTTCATTTTGTTATTTTATTTCAATAATTTAGTTTGCCCAATCATCATGAATATGCTTCAGCATGTCACCCAAAACTGATTTAAAATAAACAGTATACAAATTCATAATACTCAATAATATTAGTATTATGAATTCATATACAGTTAACCAGTTCAAATGTTCTGTCCGTGCATAAGTCAATAAGTATAGATAATACCCACTTGAGAAATTACAATCCTTAACAATCCTTTTGTGTTTACACGATAAAAACACAACTAAAAACCTCTAGACGTTTTTGCTTTCGTGGAAGACAAAAGCCTATCCTATACTTTGATTGACAGGCCTCTTTTGTGCAGTAAAATTAATTCGATACTTCTTTTGTCATTTGTCCTTTAATGAGATACTTAAGACAAACTTGAATAGGCTAAGTGTATGAATTATGAATTTCCTCGAACTGATATGTATGGTTTGATTGTTTGTTTTTTTAGTAGGTCTCTGTGCCCAACCAACTCCGAACTGTATTCTTTACTCCAAACTTATTTATTTTGCTTCTAGATGATTTACAAATTAATTTATTAACTTTACAGCTCTACAATGTCCTACCAACTCCACCTACAGTACCTGTGGGTCTGCTTGTCCAGAAAGTTGTGGCGATCTTCGGAATGGAAGTCTCCCTCTATCATGTCCTAAAGATGAATGTGTTGAGGGATGTTTCTGTGATGAAGGATTTTATCTGGAAGGTGATGAGTGTGTCCCTGCTGAAGAATGTGGTTGTGTCCATCAAGGATTTTATTATGAAGTAAGTTGCAAATGATATTTTAAATGTATTTTAGATTCTTAAAAGCATAAGAGGACCAACTTACTTTTTCATTTCAAACTTTAGTTAGGTTGTTTACAAATAAAGTGGTCCAAGAACAAGGGTTTTGGGGCCTTTAAAATCATACATTGTTGTCCAAAACTGACCTACCCATCATCTTCTACATGAAAATTCACATATAGAAATGTATACTTTTATATGGATTACTTATCGGTTGCTGAGTTACAAAGCATTAGATATTTCAGAAAATGAGTGGTTAACTGTGCTTTGTATACATGTTTATTGCACTAAATGAATGCAAAAAATTTATTTTTTTTTCAAGTATTTTTTGCAGCTTTTTACAATATTTTGAATCTGTTCTATGTACCCTCTTCTTTGTTTATCTGACATATGTGATTGGTTCAATTAACGGCAATGAATTAATTTCAACCAATGAGCATGTAGCTTTCATTGCTGCAACCTGATCTGAAAAGTCAATGTGTCATGGTGTTTTCAGACTTTTGTTTCCAAATCTGACAAACAAAAAGATCTCATTAGCATAATTACCTCAATTGGGTTGTCATGGAAAACTTTTGATGTCACCAGGACATTAATTACACAAATCACAACAGACTCTTCATCCATTTCAATGCTAAGGCGACAAAAAAGACCGACCCGAAATCTGCATTTTGGAAGGTTTTTTTTTTTTAGTATTGACAAAATTTTGTAAAATCAGCTGCTTTTTGACCAACATTGATAAAAAAAAATTCTTAGAAAATTTCTTTGTAAAAAATGAATTTTCCTCCCATTTGTTTTCCAGATTTTTGGGGTTATTAATTTTTAAAAAAATTAGGGCAAAAATGCCCGACCAACTGACCCTACTTGAATGGCCGGCCCGCCCGTAAAACAGGCTTTTTTTTTTTTGTCGCCTGTAAATGGATCACATGCTCTTTCTTGAGGAGCATGTGTCATTATTCTCTGATAATTTTTAATTTTTTAATTGATTGAACTAATTTTTTGTCTGACTTCCAGGTCGGTTATAATTTTGTCGTGGCTGGCTGCACTGAAAAATGCCAATGTACAGACGGTGGAACAGTAGAATGCGAACCGTTGAGTTGTGATGCCGATGCTGTATGCGAAGTCCAAAATGAAGTCAGAGGTTGTTATTGCAGAGAAGGCTTTGAGGATCTGATTGGTGATGGATCAGTGTGTCTTGGTAAGTATAGCTTATACTTCCAAAATAGTGTTTTATTTTTTGAGAGTCACCTTGTCTAATATAGTAATACTTACACATACACTGCCGCTTTAAAGTATTTCCACTCAAAACCTTTATTCAGCCATATCTCAAAAGGTGTTTATCCTATTTTGATCATTTTTTGACAGATACTATATTGTATAATTATTGAAGTAACTATTCCGGAATTGCATTAATTACTATTGAAAATATGGCATGCAATGCACATTACTACTTTCGTCTGAACATTAAAAAAAAGTTTATATTCATTTCTGCGCATTTGTTTTAAAACTTTACAACCATATAAATATTCCTGTCACAAGGTAATAATGAGATTATGAAAAATTGATTAGTTACATAGATACGAGATTTGTACTTGTAGTGTATTTGTATGTGGCTTGTGAAATCAGCCATTTTTATAGCAATGTAAGGTCAAATATTAAAAGAAACATTTATTTATTCATATTGTATAGATAAGTTACCTATACTAATATGAATATTAGATGCTTCTATTTTGTTTAATATAAAAAACGAGGTTTTTGAATGTTTTTAATTTTGCAGAAATACTTAAGAGCGGGAGTGTAAAGTCATAATATAAGACATCTCATGTGCTGCACAGATGCAGAAAATATATATTCAATGAGTATGAGTATGGTGATCCAATAATAGTGATCTGATATCATAAAAGTGAAATCGCTCTAGTCCTTTTAAACATTTTGCCCGTTTTATTTTCAGTTCCATGCAGAGCAAACCAGTTCCGATGCCTTGGTCCTGAGTACCGATGTATCAGCCGGGCCTATGTTTGTGATGAACAGCCTCGCGATTGTGCCTATTCACAACAACCAGCTTGCGAACAAGATCCTTCATTATGTGCTAATGATTTCTATGATTCAAGTGAAGAATTGTGTTGTGGTAGGTATAGGGTGGTTTGGGGTTGGACCACATTGTGAATTGTAACAGTATGATTTCTTTCCAAGACCATTTAATATGTGGGATTGCTCTGAACAGAAATCACTTATCATGATCATACAGGAGTTAGATCTCCACCCTACTTCGTACAAAAATGATCATAGGGATGTGCTGCAAAATCAGACTTTCTGGTATTTCAGATGGTCCTTTTTCTTCACAAAATTGTGTATTTTTCTTTTTAAATTTTTCCACCACACATGTTGCCAAGGACATGTTACTTTTTTGGTTCGTCTATTAAGCAATAATATGAGACCTGATAGATACCTATGAAATAAATATAGGATATACCAAGTAGACGGTTTTCTATACATACATTGATCTACACGAAATAGGTGGGCCTTTTCACATAGAGAATCCATACATATAACGCATGGGCGTAGATGAAAACAGCACAACTGCAGGAGACGCAACACATTGTATGTGTGGAACGGGCGTAACTACGTTTTATTGACACTGGAATAGCGTCGACGCTAGCCCTCAACGCTAAAATCTAATGGCCACAAATTGAATCACAATGAAGAAAACTACATAAAAGTCATTAGTATCTCATAAACAACTCCTGTGCACTTGCCACAATCAATTTCTGTTAATTTTTGAGGCCATAATACTTATTTCTATTCTAGTGGCAATAAAACGCAGTGCCGCCTAAGTGGGATTTGTTTACTTGTGGATGAAGAAAAGCCTCATAATCCCTGCCTATTTAATGATAATCAAAGTATAGTGATTGGAAAACCTTGATGTTGCATCATATTTACACTAAAATCACTTCTTTTATGATAACAGACGTAATGATGGTTGACAAATTTTGTCCCAAACCAGACCATTTCCTATGTAATGAAGGGACCTACATCACAGACGCCTACGTATGCGATGGCAGTCCGTACGATTGCTTGGATAACTACGACGAATCGGATGAAGTGTGTGTAGGTAAGTGACGATGTATTCAACCACGATTCTTTCAATTTTAATCCAGATGATTCCCTAAGGGCATGTTCTCACGGTGATGTTTGGTTCCAAGTCGTGATACTCGATGCTACATCGACCCCACTTCCTTACCCAGTGTGAACGCGGGCTCAGACCTACATTTGAGATCGGTTCAGAGACCACCTCATGTAGGTAGTCTCGATCATGGAATTACACATAACACTGAACAACAAGTGGTAAATGGATTAGTGTATCAGCATATGATGTGTCAGAGGTCGAGGTCAAGAGAGGGTCACCCACTACCATACACTGAATTCACACCGAAGTCTATGGGTGGTACTTTTTGACTAACTGTGTTAAAAACTCATAACTGGTTAAGGAGTTTTATATAACTCATACAAAGATTCTAGTCATTTGATTGGTTGAAGGATGTTCATCATTTTTTCCATTTTCAACTCTTCGAGAAGAGTGCATTTTTTATTTTCAATTGCACTCGACCCGTGCAATGGAAAATAAAAAATGCACTCTGGTGTTTGGTCATTGTTTGGTTTTGACATTTTAATGAACGTTTGACATTTTTGAGATGAATTTTCAATCGGATTTCTTCTCTGTTGTTGATTTGATATTGGAAATGATCATAATTATTGAATGGAATCTATATTTTACACTGGATGGATCACTTGAAGTATTTGAGGGAAGTTTAATTATTTTTTTTCACATTTATCTGAATCAGTCCTATATCTGTATCAAGACTTAGACCTTAGAAATGCATAAAATGGCAAGAATCTTTGTATGAGTTATATAAAACAAATAATGAATGTTTCAATTCGTGCAATGGAAAGAATATTCTCATTCGATGAAAGATGAAATGTTCCATTTAACGAGGCGAAAATTTCATCTTTCATCTCATGAGAATATTCTTCCCATTGCACTCATAACATTAATTATTTGTATACTATCACATGAAAATCAAAATTTGCGAATTAAATATTCATGGTTATTATATGAAAATATAAGCTGCTAAAGTATTCTTATGTGTCTTATTTCAAACAGACTTTCCTTTCAATGTTTGATTGCTTTCTTCTATAGATTTGACCAAGATAAATTAATTTCATGGAACTACCTCATTTAACTGATGTACAGCTTCCATAGCATCTCAATTCACCAACTGTTAAATTCATTTATCTCTATAGGACGTTGCTTCAAGCCTGAACTGCCGGCAAATCTCAATATCGTTCCATTTAAAAGCTTCTACGCTAATGGTGAAGATGTGTTTTTTACCTGTCCCGATAGCTATACATTGATGGGAACGGCCGAATTCACTTGTAATAACACTGAATTAGTAGACGGTTCATATGAAAATGTCACATTACCAGAATGCAAAAGTAAGTTCTATTCCTTTGTCAGTTTCTATTTGTATCGGTACTTACGATATTGTTTTTTGATGCTTCAACATTGCCTGAGCACAGCATACTTTAACTTTGAGTGTCATAAGTACATACCTGTCAACATTTCCAAATTCTGATGTGGGAGATTAAAATTTACGAGTAACGTTTACGGATAACTGACATATGAGGCCCAAAAGGTACACCCAAACTTTGTTTACGTAACCTTTGAAAAGTTACCAGCAAAAAAAAAAGGTATCACAAGCAAACAGATGACTTTTAATTTGTGCAAGTGTGAAAATTGATTTCAAATGGGTGCAAATTTAAAAAAGAGGAGATACATCCCTACCTGAACCAACCCACTTTTCGTTAATTCATTCAGTTTAAACAAACAATAAAACTTGATTTTTTACCTACAGGAAATTGTGTCACGCCTGCCGCGCCTGTCAATGGCTACATCAATGTAACTGGTACATCCTTTAACCACAGTGAGACCATTACGTTTGGATGCAATGAGGGCTATGCATTGGAACCCAATTCATCTGTAGCCATAGCAACGTGTAACGACGGCGTTATATCAGGAATCACTAATCCAGTGTGCATCCGTGAGTTCATTTCATAGTTGGTTTGTGCTTATCCTTTTTGCAACCATTTTGTAACTGTTTGTTATGATAATTGATATTATATAACAGCTAAATTGATTGGCGCATCTTGGGTCACGTGCTATTGATCATTTGGTCCACTTGATAGTAAACATCACCAACTGTGCAATAGTGCCATGCAAAAATGTTGATACCTTGCACGGTTACCTTTTTTTGGTAAGACGCAACATCAGTCGCGGGTGTAATTTTAAATCGAGTACGCTTGCATAGTCCGCAGGCGCAGCATAAGACCTGTCGTTTCTTTAAAGCCAGCATGTACAGTGCCATATTTGTTGTCTCAGTTTGTTTTGTTTACTAAGATATATTTAGCTGTCATATAAAACAAATAATGAATGTTTCTTATTCGTGTCAATAGAACAAATATTTCATTAGGTGAAAGATCAGATGCTCCATTCAACTCTGCTTCGCCTCTTTTGAATGGAGCATTTGATCTTTCACCTCAAGAAATATTTGTACCATTGCACTCATAAACATTCATTATTTGTATGCTATTACACTTTGCGTTAAATACATGGTGAAACTACCAATCTATAGTTGTTGGATTTAATTTGTGAATGCGTACTCAAGAGTCTTGTACGTACATGCGAACTAAACAACCTTGGAAATGTACGCTCGCGTCAGAAACAGCTGCATAGTAGCTATTGACACGTGTCCTCGAATTAAATCCAACAACTGTAATTGGTTTTATGCTATCTATACTCTTAACCTTGGAAGTATGCAGTTAGCAATCAGACTCTGATCGAGATCCACAGCATATGCCTTATATTCAACAACATTGTGAACTGATGTTTTGTATTGTGTAAGAGACTAGTAATGATTGATTTGTATTAATTAGACCAAATCACTGCGTATTAATATATTTTGTACATGAATCATTCATGATTTTGGCATTATTTTTGGCTAATTTTGTTGCTTACCACACTGTCAAACATGAACACAAGTGTATTTGAATATTCAGCAAGATTTGGTACGTGGTTATGATTTGAAAAATTTGGACTAATTTACTTCCCATATGGCCATATTGATTTATGTGCGTTAATCGGCTGCTCACTACATACTTCAAAGGTTTCTTCAGTCACCCATTTGTATTGGAATGATTAAGCTTTTCATACATGATTTGACCTATTTTTTTTTTTTTTTTTTTTTTAGACGTTGCTCTTTGTGATGACGATCCATGCAATTCTAGAGGAACATGTGTCCCAGACGTTGTAGGTTTCGAATGTATGTGCGAAAAAGGTTACGATGGAGATTTCTGTGAAAATGGTAAGATTTCTTTCGATATAAGTACTTGGTTTTTATAACATTTTGTCCTATTAATCAATCTCAAATATCTTAAAATATTGCATTCACCACAAACTGAAGTGTGACGTCGGCATATTTTCCTTTTGCATTTCAGCATTTGTATGATCATATTTTGATTTTTTGATGATATACCGTCACACGCCAAATTTGACATGAAATGTTTCTTTGTAGCCTGATATGGCTACACAAATAAATACCAAATTATCTCCATTAAAATCAAAACAAAGAAGCCTAGTTTATAGCTGTTAGGGTTGGTTTTGACTTTTTCGTGGGCAATAATATATATGGTACAACAAGTATTCGCTCTTTAAACATTTCCAATAGCTTCCAGTGTACTTTCTAATAATAATGCAGGTTTGATGATGGGACATCACTACTCAATATATTTTGGGATTATTTATATTATCCCTATTGATCATGTAAAATATATATTTCTCCTCCTCAAATATGCGTTATAAGTAAATTAGAATAGATATTTGAAAATTAGCGGATGCTTGCTGAAAACATATGGCAAATATATATGGTCACTCACTAAAAAGTATAAATAACAGGCCAGTTTGCATTGATTTTCAATATAACTAGTTAGGTCAGTTTTAGATGCAGTAAGACCAGAATTCAAGGAGAAGAACCTGCAGAAGCAAGCAGGGACTGAAAACCAATCCACATACAGTGCTATGAACAAGAATTGAACCCAATACTTAACGGTGCAAAGAGAGGAAAGTACCACTGTGCCAACCAGCTTCCCCAACAACCTGTGGAAGCAAGCATTGACTCCCCTATCATACCCCACTTCACCTATAGTCATCTGAAACAAACCTTTTTATTCTGGGTGGGACCAAATCGCACTGTGTGTGAACAACAAACGAATCAAATCGATCATCAAGTCACGCAGCAACAGAAATGTCAAATCACGCGAGCTCACAAGTATCGTGTTAGTGTGCGTTTGAACTTTAACCTCGGCGCACAAGACGTGCAAAAGTGAAAAGGTTTTCTTCTCATGACTTAATAAGCAATATTATTCTACCTTTGAATTTCTTATTTTCTTTACTCAGATATTGATGAGTGTGCGCGAAATACTGACAACTGTGCAGTTATGGCAACATGCAATAACTTAAATGGAACCTTTGAGTGTACCTGCAATGAAGGCTTCCGTGGTGACGGCACCGTGTGCAACGAGATCGTTTTGCTACCGTTTGGAGTTGAGCAAGGCGATTTGCAATTGTCCAACACCTACACACTCATCAGCAATGTCAGCACGATAGACTTTGTTTCTCCAACGTTGAGACCACCTGCTGGATTTCCTATTGGAGGAAATTGGTACTATAGTCTTTATGTAAGTAGTAGTAATTCCCATTGATATACTAAGCACTGTGATTTTGCGCGATTTTAATCAGCAAAAAGTATGATCGGATTTTTTAAAAGTGTGAAATGTATGAAAAAAGGTCAAAAAGCAAGAAACTGTGATCCTCAATTAACCATTTTACCCAACCAAGAATACAAAAAAATGCAATAATCATGATGCCTAAATATGCTTCCAAATATGTACTATTTCTTACCTTTCTTTTTGGCTGCAAATTGTCAAGAAGCAGATGGAAAGTCTTGAAAATATGATTCATATGTTATTAATTACATGTTTAAAAATTTGAGGGATCATCTAGTGCTTGGGGTGAATCGCAAACATTTGTGAGGGATCCCAAAAAGCTTTGAATTTTTGTGCTTTTTTTTTAAATATATATATTTTGGTTGAGATTAAAAAGATGTTACTTTTAGAGAAATTCAATATGTGTTAAGGTTTTTTGTAGTTTTCAGGAAAATAAAAACTAATAGAACATTTTGGATATCCTCATAAAATGTTGAACTTCAGATGATGTCTCTGAGTTAATTGGGCTGTTATATGGTAAAACTTAAGGTACATCCTTTTAACCTTTTAACAGTTGCATCTCTTGATGTGAACATTCTCTAAGTGTCTTATAAAACTAACCATTGTTAAAGGGACTAGCCTAGATTCCACCTAGAATTAAAAACATATATTCCTGTAGCTTTTGATAGATTTTTCAAGAGGCGTTCTGAATTTCACAATTACCCAACAAGACATCATAATGATTTTAATCCAACCAAAAATAAAAGGGTCTTTTCTGATCAGTCTGTAAAAACGCAAGGCCAGATTCTTTGGAACTCTCTTTCACAGACAATAAAATCTGCTAAAACATTGAATACTTTTCGAACTCAACTTAAAAAACAATTAATTGAAAAATATGAATAAGCGTTTTTGAGCACCTCGTCCCCGTCTTGTTTGTAGTTGTAGTCAGATTGTCTTCTGTTGAATTTTTGTCCTTTATTTTTTTTTCGTGTGTGTGTTTTATTCAGGGGGTAGACATTTTACAGGTCTTATTGGCCTTTAGTCTACTCCTCCATTTAACTTTGTTTTTGTTTATGTTTTTCATGTTACCTTGTACGTTTTATGGAAATAAAGATTATGATTATGATTCATATGGAAATACTCTAAATATAGCTAAAAAGTATAGTAAAATGCAAAAAAATGCAAACATTTACACTCAAATGGCTCAAATTGAGAGAGAACTAATGGATTTACCAGATAAAAGATCAAACAAAGCTCCTAGATATAATTTAGTACATATCAAAAGAGAAACAATTTCATCAAAAATTATTTGTTTGGGCATCACAAGTGAAGAAACAAGATTTTTCAACCTTTCAAACTAGAAACACTGTTTTCACACCACTTTTTTTCACCGGCGAAAACAATTAAAGTAAGTAAATAATTGCAATTTTCTCCAATATTCCTCAAAATCACTTCTGAAAACTACTTGTAGGTTATATTTTAATCTAAACATGTTCTATCCATTAAAGTAAAAAAATATGTAGGTAAAAAATAAGTGGGAAGAATCTAGGCCAGTCCCTTTAACAACATATTTTCCTAAAATGGTAATAGTTTGATTTCACAAGGTTGAAGGATGTATCTGAAGTTAAACAATTTTCCCTTGTGAGGGTTCATTGTGCCTGATGTTGAAGAGTCAGTAGGCGAAAACAATATTGGACAGCAGAATAAACAGAAATCCATAGTGCAGGTCGCACAGCTTGTAAATGCAAACTGTACCCTGTAGTATTTGTTAACATTGTCCGATATATTTTTGCTTGGCTTAAAGCTCACAGCTATTTGAAAATCACAGTTATTTTTGCCTCATTTTGTTTAGTTCTCAGACAATGGCTTGATTGTGTTGACCAAGGAGAATGCTGTGAAATATGGCTACCCCAATCCGTTCAGTAGTAACTTTGATGCCAATAAGCGTATCCCTATGATAGCACCATTTTGGGCGGATGTAGACTTCTTAGGAGGAGCAGGAGATGTTTACTACCAGGTAAAATCTGTAAAATTTACTTGATTTCTACTTCTACGCTTATTCTCATGAGAGCCTGTTCAGCATCTAGATGAACTCTCTGGTTCTAGAGAGATGACATACTTTTGAAGGTATAGTAAGTGACTACTCACTCTGGTCCTAGAGTAGATGACGTATTTTGACATACGGTCAAGGTACTGTGGAGGATTCCCCTACTTTTATTTCGAACAGCCGTAGCTTAGTCAGTCACATTCTTTTACATCCGACAGTGTGTCAGGAACACTTCAGATGGGACCGAAGCAAGTAGAATAAAGATTCTTGCTTAAGGAAACAAGGAGACGTGCCGAGCCTGGGACTCGACCCCACAACAGACGAATGCATATGATCATGAAGTTTGAAATAACCCAGGGACCACTGAGCTATATTGGTGTACACATTAGCTAGTACACATGGGTGACCAAAAAAATGTGGAAAAGGGGTCATTTTTCCCTGACCAACACAGAAAGCACTGCTTGTATTGAGGGGTCTAAAAACACTGATTTTCGACAATTTATAAGGGGAGTTTTTTTTTTTCAAAACAAATATACAACATTTCCTCAAAAAATGTGTTTTTCTCAATATCTGAAGAAAGATTCTGGAGTTTTCAGATGATAATAAAATTTTGAATAAAATTGCATGAAACTCCTTGCTTAGGGGTATTTCTTCAAAGTAAACTAAATCATGTTTGGGGATATTTTGTAAACCAATATTCACGCATGTTTACTTTATTATACCTGAGTGCTCCTGGGGGAAATATATAATAATTGCAACTTTTGGAAATTGTTTGGTAACTTTCAGGTGTATTCAAGTTTGAATATAACAAGAGATGCGCAGCAGGAAATGTTGGATGAAGTTGACGACAGAATTCACGCATATGACAACGACGCTGCTACTTCTAACTACACTACCAACTGGTTAGCTGTGATCACATGGTATAATGCGCATGCATTCGTTGCAACAGGTGTAAGTTTACATTTTTG
>JXSR01S013036.1:63258-81634 GCA_000969725.1 Ophiothrix spiculata
TTTTATAATTATCCGTCACTGAGTTACAGAGCAAAAACCATTTCTGAAAACAATGGGTTGACAGGGCCCTTCATGTTGTATAATGCCTCATATATAGATTCCTATCATCTGATTTGTTTTTATTAGGCCCACTCAACATATTTTGTGTTATAAAACTCAAGCGTTACATACCCGACTATAAGTGTTCTTAGTCAAACAGGCAATATAGTGCGAAGGCTATTTTTTATCGTATGCCCAACAGGACACAAAGATGCCAACAAATTTTGGGTTGTAAGATACTGACAGATGACAAGAATCTATGACAGAACAATTCTACCATGACAAATAGAATATTTGAAATATTAAGGAAATACCATACGTTTTACTTTCAAGAGGCAAAACAAGTGTTTTAATGACTTTTTAAATCTTTTTTGAAACAAGTATACTTAAAATTCCAACCAAAATTTTAGGAAATAGAGGAAATTCCACATCTTTACCACACAAATCAATGTAGCAGTGGAGTGACGTTGATGAACATTCCATTGGGTTATTGATATTTATTGATGTTAATATTGATATTGATATTGATATTAGGGGGACAGGTTGGCGCAGCGTTTCTGCCCTCACCTCTCACCACTGCGTCCAGGGTTTGATTCCCGGTCGGACATAGGTTGTACGTGAATTTGGTTGTCGATCCATACTTGTCCTCGCAGGTTTTCTCCGAGCACTTCGGTTTCCTCCTGCATCTAAAATCGAAAATTCTTTCCATTATTCTGTCTTTCACACCACGGAGGCGTCCCTTGAATTTAATGCATATGCACTATTGGGATTACCCTGGTGTTCAGCCGAATGTTATAAATAAATAAATATTTACTGAAATGTTGCTATGTGTTATGGGAATAGCTTTAATCTCCCTTTGGGGTTTAATAGGGTATGTGTAGGGTTAAGGTTCAAGATTCATTAATACACCATCAGTAAGCAATAATAGTAATAAAGATAATCAGTTACAAAGCAAGAATAAGGTTAGGTCAGGTCATTGTTAATGGGTTGGGGTCAGGTCATGGTTTAGTGAGTTTTGGGTTATGGTTAGTGTCAAGTTTTTAACCCTCTTCCACCTAAGATATTTTCTACTACGTCGTCACCTAAGAGCCCTATGAAAATGAAATTGACGCGTCAAAAGTGTGGTTGTTTTATACCATAGTATAGGGTAGGGTCTCCTTTTTCTATTGATACCATTATCATAAAAATTGGTCAAGGTGTTACATAATTCTGACGTCATAAAGTATATAAGGTCGGAAAATTTTGCCAAAATCTGATTTTTCGGCGAAAATTTGAAAAAAAATATCGCTATAAAAGTTCTAAATATTGGATTTTCATCGGGTTTTTTGCTAATGAATAAAGGAAATGGTAATTCTAACATGTTCTGTTCAGATATTTTTCAAAATGGTGACTTTTTATATAGGGGACCACCCCCACCCCTACACCCCTTGACAGCTTACCCTACCCCAACTTAGGTGGTACCCCGACTTTTTTTCATCAAAATGACCCCAAAGGATGTAAAAACAATTACTTAAATGCCCGGGGTCAGTTTGTTTTGCGTTTTGGAGCAATCGCTGACGATCCTTTAAGGGGGTGTACCCACCCCCCTTAGGTGGACCCTAAAGTAGACTTTTTCCCCTTTTTCAGGTTCGGCCTTCTGCCTGTTCACTGCGTCATCACCTGACAATAACAATGCCGGTATGTACTGCTGTTACCGTGGAGATTTGTCGCTCATCGTAGGATACGGTGACGATGAGTATTCTAGTAGTTTTGCAGAGAGATACCAATATAAAGATAACATTGCTGGTGGCTACAGGAACTCAACCTTGGAACAGTTATGGATGGGTAAGTACACTTGTTACACAGGGCTGTGATTCTTCAGGATTTTCACTGGTTTCATTATTTTTTTGTTCAAAATGTCTGTAATTGTATTTGTTTTTAGCCCAATATGGGGCATTTTAGACCAATTTTACACTGTTTTTCAGGATTTTCACAACAGCCAGGATTTTTTTTTCCAAAAACCCAATCACATCCCTAGTGAAGGGAAAGTAGATTTATCAGGAAGTGTCACTCTATTGTTAAAAATGAAACCCTCAAAATGCCCAATTATGGTTACCACTAAGAAATCATTTAAACACCAAAATGTTTAATATGCACAATGTCAATCAAGAACAAATTATGTTAGGGGATGAAAAGGAAACACTTAATGAGGATGTGTTAAAAACACTATTAGCAAACTTGTATCAGCTGGTCTCTTTTTTCCAAAATGTGGTACTTTGATTGGTCTATTTATTAACAGTTTATAATATCTTTGTGTACCCATTATATGACGATAATAAGTTAATGGTAAAGTGCCCAAAATTGTTGCACTTCTGGCATTTTTTACACGAAGAAAATATAAGAAATGCATAAAATGGAACAAATTTTTGCAAATATTATGATTTTAGTATAAATTTGACTCAAATTTTGAATGTTAAACACTGATGGCACCTCCACAAAAAATTCATTATTTAAAATGTGCTAGTCTTCAATACCTTAGTAGTGAAATAATGATAGTTCATGACTGTGTTATTTATCATTGCAGAGCAAGATCTTCTGCCAAGAAGGTACTGTTGTGGTCTGTCAGATGACGAAGCATTCTGCGGTTACTATGAAGAAAAGCGCCCTCCTGGGTCTTGTGATGGTTTCTTACCAGCAAGAACAGGTAAATCTTATCATAGAGGATAAAGGCATGAAAAATGAAAAGGAGGCATGTAGTTCTTTGCCAAGGAAGCTGTAATTAAGTAAATATGAACTAATTACAAGTTTTGTAATTCAGTAAAAATAATAATTGCAATAACATGCTTCTTGATAGTGCTTACCTATACCCAATAAATCTATAAGTATGCAACAAGCAGCCGCGTAATGCAGACACCAATATGATCATACAGGGAAGTAAATTAGTCCGTAATTTTCAAAACACAACCACATATCAAATCTTGCTGAATATTCAAATGAACTTATTTTCAATGTTCAATATCCATCTGGTAGCAACAAAGTTAGCCAAAAATATTTCCTAAATTATGAACAATTCATATACAAAAAATATTAATACGCAGTGACTTGGGTCTTAATCAATCCTAATCAATCATTACTAGTCTCTTACACAATACAAAACCACCAGATCGCAGTGTTGTAGAATAAAAGGGATATGCTAAAGATCTCGTAACAGACTCTGATTGCTTGTTGTAAACTTCAAGGAAAGTGACTCCTGATTCATTTGCATCCATCTTGAACCATTGTTACATTTGCACCTGGTCTCCCCTCGCATTTTGTCAGTCTGGTGATGCCACTGGAAACATACATAACTCCATTTTCTTTTCTGTTTTTTGTAAATTTCACAATAATTATGCCATATATTCAATTCAGAATCTTAACAACAGTCATGTCAATTCTATTCCATAGGTTGGTTGCTAGGAGATCCTCATTTCCAGACTTTGGACAATGTGCGCTACACCTTCAATGGTCTTGGTGAATACACATTGCTTTCTATCAATAACGCTAAGGACAATGAGTACTTTACTGTACAAGGCCGAACTGAACGCATATTGGACTCCGACACACAGACGCTAGGATTGGCAACTAAATTTGTGGCATTTGCTGCTGAGATCAGAGGCTCCATAAGAGTAAGTGGTTGGTAATGGTTGGGATATCAAAAATTTTAATTTAATTAAAACAGCAAATATAGTTTAACAGTCTTTCAACACAATGAGATAGTGAAATATTTACCTCAATATTTCGATGTGAAGAACACACATCTTCATCAGGAGAACTCCTAAGATGAACTGGCAGAGTGTGCTCTCACACTTGACCTATGTTAACCTTTAGGTCGGATGCGAGCATTATATAAAGTGGGTAGTTCCAGGCCTTTTATGGTCATGGTTGAGTTCTGGTGAAAGTTTTCTAATATGAATGGCCTCCCACACTAATCGGGGGAATTCTCTATCCTCAAGGGTCAAGAACTTTGACGTTGTCCCAGTCAATTTTGTGAGTGGTAGTAGACGAGGATGTGTGTTCTTCACATCAAAATATTGAGGTAAATATTTCACTATCTCATTGATATTGAGCTAAATATTTCACTATCTGATTGTGTTGAAAGACTGTTTAAACTCTATTTGCTGTTTTCTAGCAATACGTATGAACATTCATTTGGATAATTTAAAACAGTTCTATGGCACTCCCTTGTAAATATTGGAAAATAGTTTCATTCTAGATCCGAGATGTTATAAACATTTTATTAAGTATCAGAGTGTTACTGACATATTTTTAAAAAGTACATTTAAGGGCACAGTCAACCCCTCATTTTCTGAAATATTTTATGCTTTGTAACTCAGCAACCAATAAGTAAATCCATATAAAAGTATACATTTCCAGATGTGGATTTTCATGTAGAAGATGGTGGTTAGGTCAGTTTTGGACCAAGATAAAAAAAACCCTTGTTCTTGGACCATTAATTTGTAAACAACCTAAATAAATTTTGAAAAAATAAAAGTTGGACCTCTCATGCTTTTTACAATCTAGAAACACATGTCTAGGAACGTATTTCTCAAATTTTGAAAAAAATAAAAGTTGGACCTCTTATATGCTTTTTAGAATCTAGAAACACATGTGTAGGAACGCATTTCTCAAATTTTAGATTTTTGACTTTCTTTTTGAAATATTGATATAAAATTGGATGGATTGAGCATGATACAAAAAGATATTGGTCGAGCTATGAGTTTTACGAAATATCGTGCGAGACGCGCAGCGTCGAGCTCGATATTTCTAAAACTCATAGCGAGACCAATATCTTTGAGTATCATGCGAAAAAATCCATCCAATTTTATCATTATTATGTTCAAAATCTGATATTTTGTTTTCTGTCCGATATCCATGTCCGATTTTTTTGGAAATCGGTCAGCTCAGAACATAATAATGCCAAAAATAGGCCAAAAAAAATCATTTTGGGCCAATTTTGGGAGGGTTAAGGAGTGTTAACTGTGCCCTTAACCAAAGTTTTTGTATTTTGTTTTACAGGTTGAAATGAGGTTGAATGATCCAGGAACAGATTTTGATGTCTTCCTTGACGGAAACCTGTTTGACAAAAGTTTACTGGAAATAGGTATATAGTGTATTTTATTCATATATGCAGTGATTTCATATCCCTTTCCATTTCGTTCCTTTTACCGTCTTTTTCCTTCTCTTTTCCTTCCAATCAGTGGCGTGCCCAGGATTTTTTGAATGGGGGGGCACAACCATCAGTTTCCCCCGAATGACCGGAGGCAAAATTTTGTAACTTTGAAATTTTTTGTCAATTCAGCTAAAAAATGGCAAATTTCGACTGAATATTGATAATACATGAAAGTTTGTGCGAAGCGCGCAAATTTTTTCGCTTTTTCACATTTAGATTATCAAAAACGAAGGGAAATTCAAGTTTTTCAATGATTTTCAAAACATTTAAAACTATTTTTCTTCTCTTTTCTTGTGATTTTTTTTCTCTACTCCGCTTTCTTTTCTATCTTTTTTGTGTCAAGATCCCCGAATGGGCCTTTTCCCTCGACTGACTCACCAAACTGGGGGGCACGTGCCCCCCCGGCCCCCCCTTTGGGCACGCCAGTGCTTCCAATACCTATTTTCCCCTTCCTGTCTTTTCACCCCTTTATTTCCTATGACACTCCTAATGAAACAAGAAAGTATTTAAAGGACAGTTGATATTTCTCACATTCACTAGATTTAAGCTGCTAAAGATAGGTATTCCGATCTGGTGAAATATTTAACATATACTTTTTCCATATTTGAATGAAGGGTCATCATCTCTTAAGCAATTTTCATGTTTCATTTGTATACCTTGAGCTAAATTAATGCTCCAGACAAAAATGTGTCTTAGAGTTACCCATAGAAACTAGGATATTTATTCTTGTTAACAAAATTTTCAAGTAATTCAACATTATTTTGACCATATTTCTTCAACGAAACATAATATGGTTGTGAAATTGTACAGGGGTTATGAGAAAAATGAACGCTTTCATCAAATAATAGAAATCTCCAATTTGAATTTTTGAGTGAAAGTGATCAGAATACACACCAGTAATACTCATGAAAAAGTTGATATGTATAAGTACATTTAACATAGAATATTTGCATAAACTCATAATCAATCATCTAATAGTCTGTTTTTCCCTATTTCAATGAGAAAGCTGGCAATTGGTGTGAATTTGATGAAAACAAAGTTGCTGATAAAATAAATATGTGTTGTATTTTCCCTAGGTCCACATGAATACCCTGGACTAATACTTCATCAAAGTTTTGATGCGGAAGATACAGAGAGGGTTATCGCTTCCTGGTCATCTGGTATCTCTATATCTGTCATGGATGTAGAGGGGATGCTTGATATCGTGGTAGAGTTGCCTCAGAGCTACAAGACAGGAATCACTGAGGGCCTTCTAGGTGAGTGGACTGCATTATGGTGAGGTCAGAGTTCAGCCGTTAATATCCATCAGTTGTTTGTCGATACTCGGGCTGTATACATGCTGCTACAGTGCTAGTTAGTGCTGCAATCTAAAGATAGCTCAATTGATAAGACCCTTGTTTACAGTGCAGGAGGTATACTGCACACTTCATGTGGTATCAAGTACTGAAGATAAATTGGGACGTATAAGTGTACAGACCTGAAACTTTTCAGCTGATTTCAGCTCTTTTTATTTCACTTTAAAGCTGATTTCAGCTTTTTTATCACACTTTTAAGCTCCTTTTTTTTTGATAAATCAACCAAATTTAAGCTCTTTGGTGCAAAATTTTGACGGTTTTCAGCTCTCTTTTGAAGATTCAGTTTCAGGTCTGAGTGTAGTCACTGGGTAAAAATAAATGTATCTACATTTATTTCTGTATAATATGTGTAGACACCAATTGTCACACACTACGAATCTCAAAGAATCTAGTAACTGAGTACCATAGGGTGATCACCTATAGAGTGATTATAACAGAACTAGTGCAATAAGTGTTGTGTCACTGTTTATTCGATACCTATTTAGTGGATGCATGTGTAGTCACAGCTGTTGTCACCATAAAGTCAAAGAGGCAGAGTGGTGACAATTGGTTAAAGAACTTTGGTGTGTACTGTGTTTGAATTTTGGATGTTGTCAAAGTTGAATGTGCTTGAAATTCCCTTGTAAATTAATGGTTTGGACTAAGTTCAGCCTCTTGCATTGAGTGTATATTAGATCACATATAGTAAATTGTTTTAAAAGAACACCAACAGTTGCTACATTATCACATCTTTGAAATTCCAGGTGTCTGGGATGATAATCCTAAAAATGACTTGAAGAAACCAGATGGATCTCTCCTAGTGGCATCAGGGCAAGATGGGAACTACACAGAGCAGGACTTCTTTGAATTTGGTGAAACTTGTGAGTAGATCAAACATTATTATATGATATGAATGTGGTATATGACTAACCAAGAAATATTTGCTGTTAGACCAAATTGAAAATCTAGAAAAATTTAATGTGATTTCCTATTACTGTTCTAGCGGAACAGTGCAGGACTCATGATCAGAAGGTTGTGAGTTCGAGCCCCGCTAGCGTCAACGTGTTGTGAATCTGGGCAAATCACTTTATCACACTTGCCTCGTCGACCCAAGTGTATTGGGGAGCTGTTTGGGGGAACATTATAACCTAAGTGCTGATGGGTTTGCACCATTGGCCATGGCTGCAAATGGCCTAGTTAAGGCGAAATGGTTCTGATGATTCCCTTGTACGGCGGTAATAATAATGGCCAGCGCTATGGTGCTACGGTGAATAGCATATTGAAATGCAGTGTATTATTATTATTATTATTCCTAATGTTGTATTAAGTTGATAACACCTATCATGCCATTTCAATAATTTAACATCCTTCTAAAGACAAATTTTTATGATAGCATAAAATATTTTCTTCATTTCCCAGGGCGTATACAAGAGGAGGACTCTCTCTTCATGTATGACGGTCAATCTTCTTGGCATACTTACAATGACCTAGACTTCCAACCAGTCTATTTGGTAGATCTTGAGACCAATGCATCACCAACAGACTTGGCAGAGGCTAAAGAGATATGCGGTGATAACAAAGAATGTTTGTTTGATACCTTGGTAACCAAGAATGTCAAGATTGGAAAGTCTACGCTGAGCAAAGAACTTGTGCTACAGGAGGAGAGTGAAATGCTTGGTAGGTTTTACTGAGACACAAATGCATCTTTCCATTAGGAAGGATAGAGCTAAATATTTGAGTATGTACTGTAAGCCATATGTGACCCATCATATCGAAAGGTACCTTCAGGTCGGCATAGTAAATTACGAGATACAGACCATTGAAGCTGAGCATAGTCAAAAATCACGTTCAAGGTCAAATTTCTAATTTCATCAGAAAAGTTATCTTTGAAGTGTATTCTATCATATTAATCAGGTTCCAACATCCAAAACATAAGACAAATTTTTTAAAAAGCGAGATTAAAATCCTTTCTCCATTCAAATTTTACCAGTACAGAAACTAAAAACTTGATTTTCTCAGAACAATAGTTTTCTGAATCAGCATGATGCCTTTTACCAATATTGATGTAACTTTGCAACCGAACATCCAATAACCAAAAGCAAGGTGTCGTTTTAAAGCTTAAAATATAATCTTACAGATGAGACTAAAAAATCAATTTCCATTTTGGGACCTTCAGGTACCTTTCGATATGATGGGTCACATATGTTGGTTGAGCACCAATAATAGAAAAAGGCAAAACATGATTGCTCAAATAACCAGTGACCCCAGTTTTGTTCACTCCAATACATTAATGACCCTTTTTTCTCATTTTTTTTTGGCAAGAATCAGTTCAGTACCCAGCCATTACACTGTCTGAACCAAATGATAATGCCAGTGATCCCTTTTTTTGGCAAAAAAGTTTATTTAATGTCGATACCATTGGCCCACTATTTTTTTGCAAAAACGTGAAGTATAAGTATCCGCTACTCTCGAGTCATCTGTAGGCACACATCCATCGATTTGTTTGAGTGTCCTACAGGCCATTTGTATTGAACTGTTTTAATGAGTAGCTTTTTCAATAAATTATTATAGTAGTTAATTTTGAGCAAAAAGCTTTTATAACCTTTACCAAAATAGTCCAGTAAAGGTAATATATTTTATATCCTTCATAAAATTGTAATGTACGAGAAAGTCCAACACTAAACTTTAAGCTTACAACATATTTAACACGTTGTGCTCGTATTACACCAATACTGGTACAAAAAATGGGTTGTTAACCGCAACAGATACTTAGTGTGCGAAATACTAAGGCATTGCATTTGTCAGTAAAACTTCCCCCCTGTTTATTTTTCCACAGCTAACTTTCCTCCCCACATCAATGGTGTGCATTTCATCGAAGCTAAAGTAGGCGAACCCGTCAGATTGCAACTGAATGCCACAGATCCTAATGGAGACACTGTGTCTCTCATGCTGTACAACCATGTTCCTGGTGCTTCACTTAGTACAGGTTTGTACTTGATTTTGGAAATTGTAAATTGATAAATGTTTTTGGAATTAGAACAAAAACAATGGATTTATATTTTAGATGCTCTACAAGTTCTTTCTGTTTATAGTTTTTCATGACTTCTCTACATTATGCAGACTTCAGTATTGGTACATTACTTTATAAAAGTTTTATGTTTAGGGACAGGGGAAAACATTTTTAGGCTGACAGACCCAAGATTTTTTCCATTTTTCAACTTTGAAGTTTGTTTTGCTTTGAGTGTGGTCAAAAGAGATGCTAGCAAAGTGATAAAAAATGAATGGGGAGGTCATTTGGTAAAACAAGGTTTGCCAACTGACCGACACTCCCTGGATGATCCCTCATCCATTAAAGTCACGTGCAACTTTCAACACTTGAAGTTGTCGCTGATGGATTGGGGTTGATTTGAAATGATTTAGAGTATTCAAAACCTTTGTCTTTTTGTTCTCAATTTAGATGGCCTATTCACCTGGATACCACCCAACACCAATCAAGTTTCTATAGGCTTCAATGCCAGCGATGAACATGGTGCAACGTCAGTATTGCAGCCTGTAGTCAAACTTTGTCAGTGTCAGAATGGTGGCTCATGTTTGTACGACAAATACACAGAAGACTCAGATATCGTCAATGATAAATTTGCAGTGAGTAGTTTACTTGATATTAATTTTTTTACTTGATAATTAGGCAGAAACAGGCATAGTCCCTGTGGTTTCACTTGGAGGTGTAAACAGAGTGCTCAGATAATCAGTTTTCTTTCTTGACCTTTAATTAATCTTCAAGAACAAATTTGTAGTTACTTCCCAATCTTTGATATAAATACTTAATTTTGTTACTCATTGCTATAGTCAAAATTGGAATTTTGTTTCCATTTTTACTCATCTTTTTTCCAGGTTGTGGTTTGCGCATGTCCAGCAGGATTTTCTGGTGATTTCTGTGAGCAAGATACCGATTCCTGTTTTGATGATCCTTGCTTCCCTGGCGTCACCTGCTTGGATAATCTAGCGCCTCTCTCTGGGTACACCTGCGGTAGTTGCCCAAGTGGAATGGCTGGTGATGGATTCAAATGCTATGGTAAGTTTCTCAGAGATCAAGTATAGCGCTTTATGGTTAAATACATGTGTTTAGTTGTCAAGCTGATATGGCTGGTGATGGATTTAAACTTCAGGCTTTGGTGATTAGGTTAGTTTAGCCCTAGCTTACCTCAAAAAATGGAATTGTGGGAAATGCATATTTTTGCCAGGATTCAAACCAATGATCTGTTGTTTTCCAAACCAGTGACTCCCACAATAAAGGTCAGATTCCTTTTATCCGTTTGCAGTGCGGTTGCGGTGAATTTTGCACTGAAAGGGTACTGGTAATTGTATAATTTAAAGCATATGATTGAATAGGATCAGGTTTAAGCTGAGATTCAATTTTGACCGTTAGTTTTCAATGCGATTCTGCATGCGTTCCGCATGCGATGTGTTTTGAATCGATATAATGGCTTTTAGCGAGAGTGATTCCTTTTACCCGGTCCGTTTGTGATGCGGCTATCTGGAAACCCATGCCTTTACCTGAATCGGTCACTGGAGTGATCCATCCGTTATGAATGTGTTTTGGTCATGCGGAAACTTTTCAATTAGAGAAAATGCTGAAATGAAACCGCATTAAACACGGACGGACAAAATTGAAACTCAGCTTCCAACCTGATACCATTCATTTTCATTCAATCGTGTGCTTTAAATTGTACCACTACCAGTACCCTTACTGTGCAAAACGCACCGCAATTGCGCCGCAAACTGATGAAAGGAATCTGGCCTTTAGCCACTATTAAATTGCTCACAGGGCTGGGATTTGGTCCACACATGTTCAACTTTATAATACCTGTATAACATATAGTGAATATAGAATAGCGAATACCATATACCATATACTGAATACTTCTATGTGATGTCAGTCTTGGAGCTAAATTGGGTACAGCAGCTTATGAATCATAAGAAATTGGATTAAAAGTTTCAAGAGTCAATCAATTTTGATTTTGATTAATTAATATTTTGATGAATCTAATTTGATCGCATGATTTCCTTCCTCTTTTTTGTAGACATTGATGAGTGTACCGTTTACGGGGACCGTGACGAGTCTGAAGGAGGACCCATTTGTGAGCAATATTGTCACAATACCTTGGGAAGTTATAGCTGTTATTGCGACCCGGGCTTTGGACTTCATCCAAATGGAAGGCAGTGTATAGGTAAGCTTACAATTTTGAAAATTTACTTTCACAAATGTTCATTGTGCAGAGAGAGAGATTGATGATAAAAGTGTATAGCATATTGTTTCAAGTTCTGCTTTGAATTTATAAGCTGCTTAGAATGCTAAAAAATGAGCCTTGCAAGCGATAGGCTGTCTTCGAACCTACATATGGATGAAGGAGACCAGGTAGACCATAGATTTACAGGGGAGATGCCAGGCTTTGTATACCAGCCCGTGTAATGGCGTCGTCAGCCATGGAGCTCAAATTGGGGATATTCGGTCCACTCGGTTCCCGCCAAAATCAACTCCAATTGCCGAGACTTGGTTACGCGTAGAGACAACCTGCGCAAATAATACTTTACGCGAATGATATGCCAACTGCACGCAAAGCGTGTGTGCATGTTTCAAAATTTTGCGCATTGTGACAAGGTGCGATGCATCATCGGCAAGCTATCAGCAAAAACACGAATACCCCCAATTTTGTCCCCATGCCGGAATAAAAATGGTGGTGTGCCTTGTATCTCCCCTGTAAATCTATGAGGTAGACAGAGGAGAAGATATAGATCCTACATCCAAAACCTCTTAGGGGACATTGACCACAATCTATGTCCTGCAAACATCACTGCTCTGGCAAATGATCCTAGTGCTTGGAGAAAACTTAAGCTTGCAGTCACCTGCTCCACAGTCGATTGATGATGACAATGGTGATGATGGTGGTGGTGATAAATGGCCAGCAAATAGGCTATGCCAAATAATGGTGTGTTTTTTCTTTTTGATACACAGATATTGATGAATGTGAACTTCAGTCAGACTCTTGCAGTGAAAACGCCATCTGTACCAATACTGAAGGATCATATGCATGTGCGTGTAAACCTGGATTTGTGGATATTGGTGGTGATGGGAGAGTTTGTCAAGGTAAGTCTCGCTGATGTGAAAAAAATTATTGGGTTGGTTATGCTGGATTGATCATCAACCCATACCAAAGACTAGAAGCCAATTGTAAATAAACACCTTATACAGCACCATCTATTCTTTTTCATGACAGGCCTTCTGGGTAAATCAAAACTGAACATTTCTAACTTTTATTTCCAGATATTGATGAATGTCTTATAGACACGTCACCATGTGATCCCAACGCCTATTGTAGAAACATCATAGGATCATTCATCTGTACATGTGCATCAGGGTATGAGGGTGATGGCCTACAATGTGAAGGTAATGTATACTTCAATCAGTCACTTTTTGATTTAGTTTGCAAATTAAAAACAGACCAACGTAAAAGGCCAAAACTGAAGCTTATTTGCTGACAGATGTCATGCCCATAAAAAAAATACTGAGAAAGTGTGCTATGCCTACCAGATTTGTATATAAATAATTCCACGATGCCTCAGCACACTTTACACGTGTTCGCTGACCACTGTGGCCCAAGCAAGCTCCATTCCACACCAAGCATCATTTTAGCTTCTGCGACAACCTCTAGGGGCGCTGAACCTTGATCAGCCCACATACGCACCATCGCTGCCCGGATCAGCTCCCCGAGTTTCATACGGGTTTCCACGAGATGATTGGCAGTTAGTTCCTTGTCCAAGGGAATTTCAAGCACACTCAACCTTGGGCACCAGCGGGGTTCAAACTCAGGACCTTCCGCACCGCATGCAAGCACCTAACAATTAGAGCTAACTTGACTTACCGTTTGAGCTAACTTGAATGGTGCCATCTCCATTTCCTTTGCATTTGGGTGTCTCTCTCTCTCCTCTCAAATGAGTGTGATATACCTCCTAGTATTTATTGCATACTGAAGAAAAATGTCGATAAAGAATCCTTTGGCTTCAGAAAAAATCACCCTTGTGGAGCTGTTTTAAAAAACTGTGGTCATACCTGCTTACAACGTTATTCTTGAATGCCCCCAGGATAATTTCAGTGTATTTGACAGATTTTTAAAAGAAAGAAATAAAGCTGATCACTCAACTCCAAATTGGTGCAGTTGTAAGCTTATAATTATTTTGTATTTTTGTATTCCTTTACTACAGACATCGATGAATGCAGTCGCAACCTCCACAACTGCGATGAGCATGCTACGTGTGAGAACGCAGTCGGTACATTCGGGTGTTTCTGCAACTCAGGATGGCAAGGCGACGGTAAAACATGCGTCAATATCAACGAATGTGAACGTGATGACAGACAATGTCCTTCACGTTCTGTCTGCGAAGACTACGACGGTGGATTTACCTGTAAATGTCTCCCTGGTTTCATCGGTGATGGTGTTACTTGCATCGATGTGGATGAGTGTGAAGCTGAATTACATGATTGTGATGAGAGTATTTCAACTTGTCTTAATCTTCCTGGAGTATTTACTTGTCGTTGTCATCTTGGTTACCAGCTCACAGAAGACGGTTGCCAAGGTAACAGTTTTGTCATCAATATTTTTTATTGTATTAAACAGTTTGTTTTCTCTGTTTCAGCTATGGGCCTTGCAGTATGGATTTTTGTTTAATATACTGTCTGAGGAATTTTGACATCAGCTTAAAGTGGGAGGACTTTAGTTTGCTTAATTAAGCCCTAGAAATATTTGGTTGTCTACCCACCTGTGCCCCCCAGAGGAGGGTGGCTGTGGCAACTTTACTGGTTACCGTACGGTAATCGTAGCCGATCCCCGGCTAATCGTGTCCTCTCGGGGTTGGTCACTAAAATTATATTCCTAATTGGTAAAAAAATATGATAAAATCTAGAAAGAGCAGATTTGGAATAACATAGATATGATTATAACTATAAGAACACTTTTGTAATTTTTTGAAGAAAGGTTAAAATATGATTTTTATAATTATTTATTCAATACGTGACTCAATTACAAAAGATAATCATATATGCAGAATTGGTGTATTCCTTCTAAATTTGTATGATATTTATGATAAATTAGGAGAGCCAAACAAACCAAATATCCACATGCGGCGTGAATGATATTTTATTGATGTAGAACCGATTTTGAAAATAAAAATTTGGGGTCGCCGGACTCGTTTTTGCATAAGAGTTGACTTAAAAACAGCATTTTTGGAGGTTTTTTGGGAAAATTAGTACATAGGGGTCTATGGGAAATGTGGCAAAAGTGACATTATTTAGTGTTGATTCAAAAAAATTTGCCGGAAAAAAGTTGCGCACAAGTATGCTCTTTCAAATAAAACGATAAATATTGGGAATCACCGAACTAATTTTCAAGAAAAATATTAAAATATGGCAATTTTTAACTTCAAAACACTACTCAGAGTATATGCGCATGCCTATTTCGGCACTTACCAACTCAGGAACTAGCGCGTGGACCAGACACCTTAAAGAGTTCAGTGCTTATGTCAATATTGAAAGAGATGGCGTATTCAGCTACTTTGATTCTACTCTCTAGATAACCCTTTCTTTGTTTACAGATGTAAATGAATGTGCAGTCAACAATGGAGGGTGTTCAGTGAATGCACTCTGCACCAATACTGAAGGTTCTTTCTCCTGTCAATGCATGAATGGTTTCTTAGGAGATGGTCTCACTTGCCAAGGTAGGAATAAATCTTTAGTGCCAAAAATGTGTATATTGGCCCAAGGGCCAAAATTGAAGGTTTTTGTCCAAAATTGAAATCACAACTGTGTCCTGCATGCAAATTCGCTTCTAGAAATGTATACTTTTATAACTTGGCGAGTTACAGAGTAAAATCCTTTCCAAAAATGAAGGGTTGACACCAACCATAAAAATCTTAAAGAGGAGCAGGAATAGACAAATAACAAAAAGAGTATATCTGTGCCTGATACTGCACAGAAAAAGATAATTATCCAAATTACTTATTTCTCATAATAATCATTCTAGGAAGGATAACTAAATTTTGAGTGTTGTCTCATAATTTTCATTCCACAGATATTGATGAATGTTCTCTAGGATTCCACACTTGTGACTATGCCACAGAGAAATGTGTGAACACCCCTGGTTCTTTCCTGTGTCCTTGTAAACTTGGATATCAGAAGGACGGCGATACATGTACAGGTATGTTTTGAATATAGTGTGGTGAACATAGCCAAAGGTATACGTGAACACCCCTGGTTCTTTCCCTTGTCTTTGCTTACTTATATATCATTATGGTGGTAATACATGTCAGCCCTTCAAAGTAAAAACTCATGTGCATTCTGCTTCTGCTTAGATACTTCGCAACACTCCAATTGGAGTCAAACGCGAAGCTCTCTGGTCCTAGAGAGAAATGATATACTTTTGAAGGTATAGTCAACATGACCGGGAAAGTTTTCCCTACTCTTCTCGAATAGCCCATGACGTAAAGTTTCTTGCTTATGGAAACAAGGAGACGTGCCAGGACCGGGAATCGCAGATACATTGCAACTTACTTCCTTTTCCCTGGAGAAATCCTGATGAAATCAGCAGCAATCAATATCCATATGAAACTCAGGGCAACTAACCCTGGCTGTGATGGTAGTTATGAATTGATAATGGTACTGTGTTTCGAATATAAAGACCATTTTGGTGGTGTGTAACTGAACGGTTAGATTTGACCAACAGTGGTGTGCAGAGGCCACATTGAATTACTAAGCCAGGGAGGCATATTGCTTTTGAAGTCACCTGCAATATTTTTATGTGTGTTTGTGTTTGGTATCCTGAAGAGCCATTTTTTTTAGAAAGTCAAATTTGGTAGATATTATTCTGTGACTTGAACCTAATGCTTGGATATCAGTTAACTTTCCCCTTGTTTTTTCCTCACAGACATAGATGAATGTGCACTTGGTATAGATGATTGTGAACAGACTTGTGTCAATGCATTGGGACGCTATGATTGCTACTGTCGCCAGGGATTCATCATCGATCCCAGCGAATACAATCGCTGTATAGGTAAGATATAAATAAATAAATAGGTGAAATAAGACCCAAAATTTACTGTTATATATCTTGCTAAATGTCCTCTGTTCTCTTTGAGAACTTTTTTTTTAAGTGTGGTATTTCTTTTTAGGGCCAAAAACTTAAAATACACCTACTATATGGCATACCACATATGAGTAAAAAAGAGTTCATGATAATGTAAAATAGCAACAGGCCTTGGCCATGAAAACTGACGAAAATAGAGAAACCCAGCAGTTTTGACACATTTTTTGCTTAATTTGTTTTTACCTACCAGACATTGATGAATGCAGCCTTGGTCTTCATGACTGTCATCAGGAATGTAGCAACACAAGTCCTGGTTACCAGTGCTCATGCTACGATGGCTTTGAAACAGACGATGATGGATTATGTAAAGGTAGGGTTTTTATATAGGAGTTCTTGGTACACCAGCTAATTTTATGAAGAAAAAATGAAAGGGATATTGTTACCAGCACATTCAATTAAGGTATTATCAGTTAGTTCTACAAACTACAACACAAAAAAGTTGTAAATGTATATTGGTGATCTCTGCTATACTCTATAAACCTTGAAGTATGTAACAAGCAATCAGACTCTGCTACGAGATCCATAGCATATCCCTCGTAAAGAACTGGTGGTTTTGTATTGTGTAAGAGACTAGTAATGATTGATTAGGATTGATTAAGACCAAATCACTGCATATTAATATTTGTTTACATGAACTCTACATGATTTTGGTATTATTTTTGGCTAACATTTAATATAAGTTCATTTGAATATTCAGCAAGATTTGGTACGTTATGATTCGAGAAATATGCACTAATTTTAATACTTCCCCCGTATGGTCTTATTCGTTTATGTGCATTAATCGGCTGCTTATTGCGTACTTCAAGATGTACAGATTATAGATGAACTAGTAGTGTAAAACTTTTAAGGGGCGCACCATTAGATTTCCAGGGGGGAACAGGAAGTTTTTTGAAAAAAAAAATCCTCTCCACATGCAGAAGAACAAAAAGCCCCCCCTGAACATAGAAAAGGCAGAAAAACAGTAATTTCCAGGGGAAATAATTCACTCCCGAATGGGGCACAAAAAAAAAATTAATCAACCCCTAACCCAACTTCCTGCTCCCCCTTGGAAATTTAATGGTATGCGCCAAAGAGAGAAAGCATCTGTTACACTTATGACATATCTTATGATCTTAACCCACTAACCATGATTGAAGTGTAGAATAAAATGTATGCAATTATTAATGAATGATTGTTTGGCATTTTGATTTATTAAATCAAGTTGTGTGTCTGATTGAATAAAAAAAAAAAGTACAAAATGGTTTTTTTTTCTTTTTACAGCAATAACACCATGCTCTACAATGACTTGTACCAATGGGGATTGTTATGTGGATCAGTTTGGAACAGAGACATGCATATGTCACCATGGTTACAAGGCATCACGAGACCCAGGTTTATGCTTGCGTAAGTTTTTAGAGAATCTTTGCTTCATGTCTATTAACATCAAATAAATTTCTCATATTAGGTAAGGTATATAATTAATTGATTAAAACAACTTCAAGATGATGCAAGTTTAAGTTCACTATTTCAGTTATTAACCACATTTTTACAAACTTTTTCATTTTACAGTTATCAATGAATGCGATGACTTGCAGTATCCTGATACATGTCAACATACTTGCTACGATTCTGATCCTGGTTAC
>JXSR01S013036.1:84291-97120 GCA_000969725.1 Ophiothrix spiculata
TCATGAATGGGGGCAGTGATAATGCAGCCTGCCATAATACCATTGGGTCATATACATGTAGCTGTCTACCTGGGTTTGCAGGCGATGGGTTCTCTTGTACAGCTAAATGTAGGGGTGTATCATGAATGGGGGCAGTGATAACACAACTACCATTGGGTCATATACATGTAGCTGTCTACATGGGTTACAGGAGATAGTTCGATGTGTTTCATACATATTCTTATTATGTATATTTTCCATAAAAACATATATCTGTATATTTTTTCCAGATGTGAATGAATGTTTGTCCAAGACTGACTGCTCGTCTCTAGCAGACTGCATCAATGTTCCAGGCTCATATCGATGTCAGTGTCAAGTTGGCTTTGTGGGAAATGGCAAAATCTGTAATGGTGAGTCACAGATTTTAAAAGTTACTTCATTTGGTAGATGTATTGGATATTGACAATATTATACTTTGTCGTTTGGACTTAATTGCCAAGATCTAATTGGCTATCTAGTCTAATACTCCTGAATCTTATAGGTTCAAGAACATTTCACTTAGGCCTTGTTCCCATTTCATGACAGAATATCTTTCGACATTCGGAAGGCCTTGACGCAAGAACCATGACGAAGTGTATTTTGAGTCATGACGCAAAAATATTAGGAGAAACACATAACTACCTCCTTTGAAGTAGCGTTTATAATAATAGAGGTCCTGACGCAATTTTTCTGCATCATAATGCAAGACAATTGCGTCAAGCCCTTTTGTATGACTCAAAAGCTTTCGTCATGAATTTGGAACCGTGCTTTAAGACAAACATCAATTTGACATATCGGATACTTGTCTATCCTATTTTTGAATTATGGTTATGTCTTTCCATGAAAAGCTAACAAATGTTAGCCTATATCAGATGCAAATTAATGTCTCCTACAAAGAGTGATACATAAGCTTACAAATGTCACTCAGAAGCCTCATCTTTACTTACTTTACTTTCATCCCTCCTTACTTTACACATTAATCATTTTACCTCTCGTTTCCGTTTTGCTGCTACAGATACCAATGAGTGCCTTCTCCCCAGGAGTGACCCATCAGCTGACGGGTGTGACCCACAAGCCTCATGTTCCAACACCTTTGGTGGATATAGCTGTCAATGTAATCCTGGCTTTGCTGGCAATGGACTACAATGTCAAGGTAAATTATTGCTTGCACCAAGTATGAATAGTTAATGTCATATTAAAATGGGAATAGATTAGGAAATGATTTGCCACCAGATTAAGAGAAAAATTCTTATGAAACCCAAGTGCTCTGTTGATATTTGCTTTTTATGCACATTGTGTAACAGTCTATTATCACTTTTGTTTATAGGTTGAAGATCACAAGATCAATAATAACTGGCCATAACATACTGTTTTTACACTTTTTTTCATTTTAAGTTATGATACATAATGACATCATTTTGTTGAAATTTTTGCTTCTGGTTGTTGTAGCGACAAATTAGAGAGCTCGTATGGTCTAGTGCAATGGCACGGGACTCTGAATCAGTAGGTTGCGAGTTCGAGCCCCACTGCGGCCAACGGGTTATGTCCTTGATTGCTTCGTTGACCCAAGCAATATTGGGGAACTGTTATGGGGAACATTACAATCTAAGTGGGAATAGGGTGTGCGCTTGGCCGGCCACTCCTAGTTGAAGCGAAATGATTGTGACGGTGACCTGACGGCAGCATAATAATAGGCAGCAGTGCTCTGAGAATTTGTTCACAAGTTTAGTAGCACTAAACAAAAGCTCTCTATTATTACAACAAGCAGACATTGATTAGGCAAAGGAAAACTACAAAGCCAATTCAGGTGAAATGAGTTCATTGCCCAAAGCGACACCTTACTGAAAATTAAATCGTAGAAAAGCATAAACCAAACAAATGGCAAAGCAACAAACCAACATAATAGCTCTTTATAATTATACAATATTGACGATAGGAATCTTTTTAAAGAGTTTTTTTTTATTTTTAGTGTTCTGGTTGTTATCTTATTAAACATCCTTTTTGTTTTTCAGATATCAATGAATGTGACACCAGTCCCTGTCCTGCAAGAAGTTTCTGCACCAATCTGATTGGCTCATATCAGTGTACATGTAACAATGGTTACCGTGGCGATCCACTCATTGATTGTGTTGATGTCAATGAATGTGTCGAGACACCAAATATTTGTCATCGTGATGCCGTGTGCAGCAACTCTATCGGAAGCTATCATTGTCATTGTAACCCTGGTTATACTGGTAATGGGTTTACATGTGAAGGTAAGAAGTGTTTAAACCTAGTTTAAAGATATATAAACCTGTTTGAGATGGTAATTGATCCACGTATTGTCTTTTCTATGTCCTTTTAGCTGAATGTTATGTAGTTGTATTCATGAATATAATGAAGGGAACAATGGCGTTCAATCTTATCATTTATTGAACCTTCAGTCATATTTTTTTCATCATTTCTGTAAGATTGTTTCGTCCAATGTCATGTTTCGTAATGAGATACGTTCAAAATAGGTGATGGCCCTTCATTTATATAAGGAGAAGATATATGTTAAATTTGTGACCAAATTAGGTTAAATGTCTTTAAACTAGATACAGCAAATGAAATTAATCTAAAAGATGCACCAATTAAGACCCAAAGATCCCAGAATTTGAACCATTTCAATCCCGTTTTGATAGCCTAAGTGCTGGTTACAGTTATTCTTTAATCGAGTGTTTATTAATTATTCTTTGCAGATCTTGATGAGTGTACATGGGGACTTGATACCTGTTCTGCTTTAGCCGATTGTCAGAATACAAAAGGCAGCTATGTTTGTCTGTGTAAAGATGGATTCCTTGATGATACTGGTCATAAAGGAAGGCAATGTGAAGGTAGGAAAGTTTTAAAGATGGTGATATTTTAGCTACCTTGTGTAAAATGCAAGTTTTGGGATTGTCATGATGTTTTGCTCATGGATATATACTACAAATATTGACTGCTACAGTAAAAACTGTTATTATGTTCAAAAGTAGTCTATTAATTGAAGATGGACTGGGCACTTGGCAGTTTCTTTATTCAATGGAAGTGTAAAGCATTTCTACCCTAATGTATTATATGTGATGGCTCACCCCGAAAGGGGGGGACTTTGCAGATGATATCAATTTTGATTTTTTCATTTCATCTGTTGCAGCATTTTCTAAGCTTCAAAATGACACCTTACTTGTTGAAATTGATCAAGCTGATCAAATTTTACAACAGAAAATCTGCTTGAAATTCACATTATTTTCTTTATTTTTTGCTGCCTATTTCCACCTGTTTCTTGAAAAGTGTTCTGTCGCAAAGTCCCCCTTTTCGGGGTGAGTTATTAAATAGTCAAGTTAGCTCAAATGGTATTGCGCTCGCTTGCGGTGCGGAATGTCCCAAGTTCAAACCCCGCTGGTGCCAAAAGTTGAGTGTGTTTGAAATTCCCTCAGACAAAGGGACTAACTGCTGACTGTCTCTTTGAAACCCGTACGAAACTCGAGGAGCTGATCAGGGCAGCGATAGTGCATATGTGGGCTGATCAAGGTTCAGTGCCCCTAGAATTTGCAAAAGAACCTAAAATGATGCTCGATGTGGAATGAAGCTTAATTGGGCCACAGTGGTCAGCGATCGCTTGTAAATTGTGCAGAGGCCGTGTGGAAGTTTGAGAGGCATAGCGCACTATAAATCCCCTGTATTTTATATGCATTACCATTTCTTCATGTTTGATTTGATATATTTGCCATTTCTAGATGTGAATGAATGCCAGCTTGGTACCGATACTTGTGATGACGCCAGTGAGATCTGCATCAATATATTCGGCTCCTATGACTGCCTATGTGCTGATGGATATCGACAAGAAGGGGACAAATGTGTTGGTGAGTACTTCAGATATTCTTCAATTTATAATTTTTTTTAGAGTGTTCATATTGTGTTAAATTAGTTTTCTCAACATTTGCCAGTAGCGTGGCTGAGCGGTTAGGGCACGGGTCTCATAAGGCCTAAAAAAAAGTTGTTGCCTTTTTCCGACCGACCCGAAATCTGGCAAAAAAAAAATTTGATTAAAATGTTTCTAGCACAGAAACTCTAAATAAATGTGTTAAATTAACAAATCTTTGGTGTCCTGTCAGAAATAACTAATAGATCTTTAACATGCATTTTTTTTAGAAATTTTTAAGGTCAAAATCTCCTTCAGGAAAAATTAAACCGACCAATCCAATTTTAAGATTTTTAACCAAAAGGGCAACACAACAATTTTTTTCTTGGCCTATACAGAGGTTGTGGGTTAAAGTCCAGGGTGAGACGGTTTAAGTCTCATTGTTTCGTTGGGTATGAAACTTTACTCTAATTACTCCGTGGTTAGGAACTCACGTTAAGTCTTTGGTCCCCTGTGCGAATGCTCCTTTATTGGGCACTTTTTATCATTTTTCCTGTTGTCTTTTTACTTCAGATATTGACGAATGCATAAACAGACCATGCGATGGCATAGTGAACACTAAATGTGAGAATTATGCCGGATCCTATCACTGCATTTGTCAAACTGGATTCTATAACTATGGAGGATTCTGTCAAGGTGGGTAGCTATTTTTTAAATGATCTTGCGCTGGCTCAATGGTATGATTCCATTCAGACATTATTTATGTTCACAACAACAAATATAAAGTGCATCTTTCACCTTGGGTAATATGAAGCTTAAAGGTGCAATTCATGATTTTGATGTGGCCTCTTTTCTAGCTAAATAAAATGAAGAGTACAACTTACATATATACTTATTTCATTTAATTCCGACCGTTCGTTTCCAAATTACAAGCTTTTCAGTATTTTGAAAATGCCCATAGACTACTGTGTTGTAATTACTGTTGGGGCCCCGACAATAATTAGAAAATGACACTTTTTCTCACTTTTCTCAAAAATGCAAGCACATATGAAAGAATGGTTTGGGCATCGTAACATATACCACTTGAGGATTCTTATAAGCTAAAAAACTCAAATTTGATAGAGGTGACCTTGAGGGTGAAAAGTGGATCATGAATTGCCCCTTTAACATCAACCCATGAGCATATGTGACCCGTCATATTGAAAGGTACCTCAAGGTCGGCATACTAAATTACGAGATACGGGCTATTGAAGCTGTATAATAGTCAAAATTCCCGTCAAAGGACAAATTTTGGATTTTAACAGAAACGTTACCTTTGAAGTGTATTCTATCATATTAATCAAAACATATGACAAATGTTTTAAAAACCGAGATAAAAATCATTTCTACATTCAAGTTTTATTAGTACAGAAATTGTAAACTCGATTTTCTCAGAACTATAGTTTTATGAATCAGTCTGATGCCTTTTACCAATTTGGATGTAACTTTGCAATGTATGCAATAACCAAAAGCTTCAGATATAATCTTTCAGATGGACCCAAATAATCAATTTTCATTTTTCGACCCTTAAGGTAGCTTTCTATATGACAGGTCACATATTAACATCAACCTGTGGACTGATATACTGAAAACATTTTCATAAGTATTAATAATTCATACTTTTGTCTCTTCCACTCTACAGAGGCTTTGTCTTTATCTGGTTGGGTTCTCATGACAGATATCGCTGGTGTGGTGGTCAACGGCCCCCTATTTGACATCAACAATGTGGACACGTATAAGAAACAACTAGAACAAGATGTAAGTAAGACGACCTCATTTGGTGCCATAGAGGGTGTGCTTGACGTGGTATGCACCATGTACATGAACGGATGACTATGCTCTCTGTCCATTTTACACACGGCTTAGTATGGAGCAAAATGTGCCGTAACTGCTGATTTTCTTGAAAGTGTTTGTTATACGTTAATGTTATTATCGTTCAAATTAGATGAAACAATAGGACATTTGTTTTGCAATGCCCAAACCATAAAAAGATGAGGGTATGTCCATTATACTTTTAAAAAATGCGGATGAAAATATGGCATCAAGTTGCGACCTTGGGCAATGGGCTTGTCCATAATTCTTTATAGGGGTGTTATATAATAATATTTTGAACAAGCCATTTTGTGAATGGTATGCCAATGTTTCAGTTAAAATTTGAGAGGTAATCAGGCATCAATAAATATTCTACCAAACAAAACGTGTTCAATTCTAATTCCTGATTGAAAGAAAAGTACCAATTTCGGCATTTAGGCCTTGATAAAAACTCAAGTACAAAAATATCTAAAGTGCAGAAATATAAGCACATATGTACATACAAAGTCCATTGTAATGTCCAATGCAAATTTATGACATATGGCACCTATCGCAGATATGACTTTCTTTCACTCACGTGACGATTTGTCACTTTATTGTTATTGATAGAGGAATGTATCTACACTCCCGATCAAAAGTGTTTGCGCACGCTTGAAAACGGGCAAAAACCTAATTATTATATCAAACGACCAAGACTCGGGAAAAAAAACATGTTTTTATAGGAGCCATATGTATCCAATATAAATAAACCATGTTTCTTCTGATATACGATCTTCCATAACCATAAAAATCGCCGATTTCTTTGACCATATACAAATACACCACTCACACTTTTTTATATGTACCTATGTAGTTTATTATTCAGTGCCGTTATCACCGTAAAGAATATTTTCAGGTTATAAGTTTTCCAACAAATGTGTAGTTATGTATTTAAACTCTGTTTTTAATTGTGCAGAACAAAGTATACAGTATATTTAGCACACCATTTTATCAAATGCGGTGAATGCAATTCCTGTTTTTTAGTTTTATAAATGTAAAGTTAAAAATTTGGGAAAAAATACGCAAATGATGAATGGTTCTCGAGATATGGCTGGTTAAAGGTATTGTGCGCAAACATTTTTGACCGGGAGTGTACCATTGTTACTTCATCTACAGATGGATACCTTATTTGAAGCCAGCGGGCTACATGACTACCTGGGCACATTGGTTAACAGCATTACGTTGGATACACAAGGTGCTAAAGTCACGTTCACACTAGATCTACAAAAGGGAACAGTTGTGCTGCAGGACGAGATCTCGACTGCCTTCATTGGTCAACTGACTGGACGAGATGAACGTGTTATCATCCCTAACAGTCGGGTGGTCCAGGACTCATTCAACATCACTGTACCAAGTAAGATATAAAAAAGTTTCTTTTTTTCCCTTTGCTATAATTATACCATAATTCAATCACTGTTTCATGGACATGTAATAGTATACAAATATTAACTGCTTATGAGTGTGATGGTATAAATATACCATCCCGAATTGAAAGATTGATTGTTCCATTTCACGAGCTGATAGACGAGTGGACAATCAATCTGTCAATGAGGGATGGTATATTTTTACATAAGCAGTTAATATTTATTTTATATAACTCATCTATAGATTCTAGTCATTTGATAACACATTTATTTAAACTATTGTACTTACCCATTATTCATGTAGCAGAAAGCGATATGTCCCTACTATACACTGTAGTTTTCAATCCAGTATGATAAGAGTCGATATACTATCAAACGGATGAAATAATAGTAAAGACTATCAAACTGATGATATTGATAGTAAAGACTATCAAACGGATGATAGTAATAGTAATAATGACAAATGGTCACATGCTACAATCTTACCAATCAAATGACTAGAATCTATGGATGAGTAAACAATAATATTGTATAGAAAGAAAGAATAAATATCAGCTCAAGCAACTTTATTTTTGTGATTTGGACTGTGGTTCTTCACATAAAGATATTTTTTGTATCGGTTTTAGTAGATGTATCCTTGTTCAAGGTTTCCTAACATGCAATTTTACTAAGCATAAACATTTTTAAGATGTTTTGTCCCATCAAATTGATTTAACGATGGTAGGAAAAAAATATATTTAGTTTTGATTTTTAATCTAGATTTAAACCAAATTTGACAGAAATGTAATGTTTCAGTGGCTGTCCTGATCTTTGCGCTTCACTGGCAATCTAGCTGTACCTTCTTGATTTTAACAATATCTGTATATTTCTTTTTCTAGTTGTGAACCCATGTGCAGAGCAAACATACCAGTGTGGTCAGTATGCAACCTGTGTGTTTGAGGGCATCACACATCAATACACGTGTAGCTGTGGAGAAGGTTTTACTGGCGATGGACACGTGGGATGTACTGGTATGTATCAGTAGGAATCTGTAAATGGGTTGTCACAAGCCACAAATATTTCAAGACATGTGGATTTCATGAGAACCAACGTTAATGAGGTTCAAATAATGGTTCAAAATGCACAGGATACTTTCGAGCTTTAAATGCGCATTTGATTGTCTGCATCATGCAAACTAGTGTCTTCTTCTTATAATGACATTTCACACGATTCATACAACTTTACTGTGTGCTTTAGTTTGTTTTGAAGAATTTCGGTATTAATGCATAATGTACAACAGATTTTTCTCAATAAAGCAGTTTCAGAGGGCCAAATTAGGACTTAAATTTTGCTCACACTTAAAGTATCCTTTTTCCGAATCTTTTATATAATCTTTTATATAATTTGTGATCTTGATATTATTTTTCATATCAGATGTTAATGAATGTCTGACCAACCCCTGCGATACAACAACTGAGTACTGTGTGAACACCCCTGGCAGCTATAGATGTGAGTGTCGCATCTTTGATGGATACATGAGACACAACGGAGTTTGTCAATGTGAGTATAGTTGCTTGGGCAAAAGTTTGTTGACATGTCTGACAAGTCCGGGTGTTGCTTATACTGTGTGAACACCCCTTGCAGCTATGACTGCCATATCTTTGATGGGCACATGAGACACAAAGGAGTTTGTCAATGTGAGTTTAATTTAATAGTTATGCAATTTGAACAATAATTTGTCAACAAGTTCAACTAGTCTAGGTGTTGCAACAACTGTGCTATGGTTGTGACTGTAGTATCTCTGATGGGTACATGAGAGATCGGTATTTGTCAATGTGAGTGTAATTGCTTAAGCAATTGCTTAAGCATATGGAATAATGTTTCATCAATAAAGCCAAAAAAAAATGTTTCTTTGCCCTCCAGAGGAAAAATTAAAATTTGGGCTGTTGATCTTTTTTTTTTTTAATCTTCACATATATTTTAAAGAATGATGTCATTTCATGGATTTTATCATGAATACCAAGCAATGCAGGGCTTAATCAGTCATTATTTAGAGGAAATATACATTTTATACTACTAAATGTGACTTTATACTGCAAAATTTTACGTTTTCCACCGAAAATATTGAGTTTTCAATACCCGACTCAAAATTTTTGGCATTTTAGGGTGGGTCGCGGAGGGCAAACAATATTTTGTTGGGCCTAAGTGTGACAAGTCTTGATTTTGCAACTATTGTTAGAACACCACTGGTAGCTATTGATAATAGATCAACATATTTTTAATGGATAGTTGAGATGCTATAGAGTGACCCAATATTTTTACTGATGTCTTATCTGTGTGAACATCCCTTAGTATTTAATGTTGAATTAGTAATTAAAGTGTCTGGTCCATGATAGATCTGCCTGAAATTTTCTAGTAAAAATTGGCATGAATGATATTTTATCGATGAAGAACCAATTTTTAAAATAAAAATTGGGGTCACCAGACTCGTTTTTGCATGCGAGTTGTTATATAAACAGCATTTTTGGAGGCATTGGGGGAAAAATTAGTACAGGGGTCTATGGGAAATGTGGCAAAAGTGACATTATTTAGTGTTCATTCAAAAATTTCCCAAAAAAATTTTTGTCAATTTTTTTACAAAATTTGCGCAAAAGTATGTTCTTTCAATAAACAAAAAAAAAAGTGGGGGTCAGCGACCTATTTTTCACGAAAAATGAGAAAATGTGACATTTTGTGTTTTACTTTAAAGCACTGTACTGCGTAAACTGCGAATGTGTGTTGCTGCACTTGCGAAATCAAAACAAGTGCGTACCAGTACGCGTTCCAGTAGGCGTGGACCAGACACCTTAAAATCAATTCTGCATTTTTTTTTTGACAGTATACCAAAGATTTGAAGGCCAGTTCCGCATTACTGCAATCAACGATGACACTAACGCAGCAACGTTTTTATCTGATTTGTATGATTCATCAACGCCTGCATACATGGATGTGGCTACTAAAGTCTCGGCTGTGGTAAGAATACGGATAAACATAAGTCGTCGTGTGAGTGCAAGAAAGTCATATCTGCAATGGCTGCCCTGTGTTATTTTTATTTTATACTTTGTCACAAGAATGTGAAGAATCCATCAAAAATTCCCTGGTGTCACCTGAAGAACCATTTCAAGAACCACTGACCCACGATTGGAGATTAGACGGTGTGCAATCCAAATTTATGACAAATGGCAGCTATTGTGGATACACCTTTCTTGCTCTTGCATGACAAGATATCCGTAATCAAATTTGACCCAGTGTTTAGGTGTTCCTGCATGTTGTGCACTAAAACTGTTTTTGCTCTCTTGTGCTTCTTGCATGGTGATAAACCTGACTCGCATTGGAGCCATTTCAGTATGAACCCTGTCAGGGTATGCGGCATACCATGAGCAAAACATTGATAGAACTTGCAATGACCCAAGTTATATTTATCATCACTCAATAGGATTTAATTAGCTTGGAGGTTATTTCGTGTGTTACTTCCGTATAACTTGTCAGACAAGAAATTATGATTAGGTCTGTTGGAAAAACCCTTATATCTTTTGGGTGGTAACATATTAATCTTAGGTTAGGTGTAACAAAATACCTGTATTATATATTTGTGAGTTAATATTATCGTAACATGGACCTCAAATGCTCAAATAAAGTTGCAGAACAGAATATCTTTAAAAATCTTTTTAAAAAAAGTTTGAGCCCTACTACAGCCAGTAACTGTAAATTGTGTTGATCTAACTGCCTACTGTGTTATATAAGGAACTGATAGAAGTAAAGTCCATTAAGCATGATCTCATTGTATGGTTAAGCCCTAAATATGCAAGAAAGCTTGCAGTATTGTTATAGTAGAAAAAGCAAATGTCTGATCTTACAGGGCTATAAGACTACCGATTTAACTGAACATCAACTGTCCAGGAATGATACGCACTGTTGCAGCTTTCAAACTGAACAGAACAATGAGCCGTGCTGTTGACGAGAATTAAAACCATGGTTTAATTAAACACCTCTCTGGAATATGGGGCCAATATGTTTAATTATTTTATAAATTTTCCATCGTTTATCCTTCAGGTACGATATGCCTATCTACATGATCGCACTCTGCAAGCATATTATCAATCAACTGTAGTCCTGGCCTTCAGTCGAGGTAGCATCATAGCCGACTTTATAGTGACCTTTGACCTTCAAGCCAACACCAACATAACTGTAGTGGAGCATGTCTTGAAGAATGCGCTAAGAGGAGGCCATCTGATGACTGGGGCTGCTAGTCTGGGCAATTTGACTGTTGACCCTAGTAGCATACACTTTACTGGTAAGGGACGGCTTCAAAACTCAAACGGCGGTTGTCTGCCGGTTCTGGGCGGGTGGCTATTGTTTATTCCGGTTGAACCGTCCAGAAACGGCAGGCAACCGCGGGTTGAATTTTAATGCAACCCCTAAGTTGAGGAATCTTGTTTCATAAATGTAAATTTTTGATATTGAATCTATTTCTTGTTTTACTTTTATTTTTTATGTGCCAGTTATTGTAAGCCATCAATAGTGAACTTCATAAAAGTAGCCAAAGTTATTTTGTTGCAGATAAAATTTGTGTTAAGAACTTTTGATATATTTCAGTCTTTAAATTTTGTCAATAAATATTGATTATTAGTGGTGGAAGTTAAGTCATGAATTGTTATTTTTTTATAGAAATGGTAAAGCCTGCCAACTGTACACCAGATTTCTGTCAGAACGATGGAACATGCCTGCTAGATGGAGAATATCCAGACCTCAGCACAATCTGCATGTAAGTACCTCACCACCAGGCATAAATCATATCAAGGGAGCATTCACACAGGGGACCAATGGCTAAATGTTACTTCCAAAGCAATAAGCAATAGACGATTTCAAAATCTATTCTAAAATCTTTGGAATGTCGATCACGTGGTCGTTTTATCAACCAATCACGATCTCATTAGCATGTATGTTTTTGTAAACAAAATTTTTCTGAAATTTCTCTCGCATTTGCAGTGCAATAAAATTAAAAAAATAATTATATTCAGACCCATACATGGTTAGAGGCACTAATTCTGAACAACTTTTGGCTTGGCGTACCATATGCTCACTGACAGAAAGAGTGAAATTTCCATTTGAAATTGTCTGATTAGGCTGACAATTGCAAGTCAACTCGGAGCGCATCACACTAAAAGTGACTCGTTAGTGCTAACCCTAATTACAAGTTTGAATTCATACGCAATCAGTTAACGAGAACGCAAACTTAACATTCTTGTTATTCTGTTGATGAGTCACTTTTTCTGTCCGCAATTGCTTTACAAAGTGACCTACACTCCTGCTAGTACGTATATCTGCACAAAACTTTATTTATTCATATCACAAGAGGGGTCTGACTTTGGTAATATTTTGACAGAATCTATATTTTAATTATCTATAGAATCAAAGCAGAATTGCACTCAATGCATTTGAGAATATGGTGTGAAATGCACATTTCACACTTTAGAATGCGCATAAAAATAGAGTTAAAATTTATTTCTGCACATTTGTTTGAAACTTATAATCTGACAACAGTTTATCCAGTTGCACAGTGATAATGATGTTATGAATAATTGATAAATTACATTCTAATGAGATTTGTACTTGCGATGTATTGTATGTGACCCATGAAGTCACCTATACAAGCATGAATCTTTGATGATTATAG
>JXSR01S013036.1:108439-123669 GCA_000969725.1 Ophiothrix spiculata
GAAAATCACCAATGCCTAAATCTAAATACTTTTTCAATTTGGCAACACCAATGTGAAAACAAACTGGCAACCCAACAAATCCCTAAATTCAAGTCATGAAAATCACAAATTCCTGAATTTTGCCATTTTTTCAATTTAGCAACACTAATGTGAAAACAAACTGGCAACCTAAAAAAATCCCTAAATTCAAGTCATTTATATCCCCATTTCCTAAATTTAGCCATTATTTCAATATATCAACACTAATGTGAAAACAAACTGGCAACCCAACAAATCCCTAAATTCAAGCCATGAAAATTACCAATGCCTAAATCTAAATACTTTTTCAATTTGGCAACACCAATGTGAAAAAAAACTGGCAACCCGATAAATCCCTTAATCCAAGCCATTAGTCGTTATTTCAATTTAGCAACACTAATGTGAAAACAAACTGGCAACTCAACAAATCCCTAAATTCAAGCCATGAAAATCACCAATGCCTAAATCTAAATACTTTTTCAATTTGGCAACACCAATGTGAAAACAAACTGGCAACCCAACAAATCCCTAAATTCAAGTCGTGAAAATCACAAATTCCTGAATTTTGCCATTTTTTCAATTAAGCAACACTAATGTGTAAACAAACTGGCAACCCAAAAAAATCCTTAAATTCAAGTCATGAAAATCCCCAATTCCTGAATTTAGCCATTAGCAACACTAATGTGAAAATAAACTGGCAACCCAAAAAATTCCTAAATTCAAGTCATGAAAATCACCAATTCCTGAATTTTGCCATTTTTTCAATTTAGCAACAATAATGTGAAAACAAACTGGCAACAACCCAACAAATCCCTAAATTCAAGCCATGAAAATCCCCAATTCCTGAATTTAGCCATTCAATTTTTTCAATTTAGCAACACTAATGTGAAAACAAATTGGCAACCCAAAAAAATCCCTAAATTCAAGTCATGAAAATCCCCAATTCCTGAATTTAGCCATTATTTCAAGCTATGAAAATTCCTATATTTAGATACTTTTTCAATTTGGCAACACCAATGTGAAAAAACTGGCACATCGAAAAAACAAACTGGTGAAAAATGGACTCCAAGCCCTTTTGCAATTCAGCTCTTCATTTATGAAATATATTAGATGGCAATCCTAATTTTTAATATTCATAAGATGACGTCAATTTGATTCTATAAATATTCATTACATGTCTAAAAAGCATGTTGTATATTCAGTTGATGCTTTGTTTTTGTGAATATCTGCAGGGGTGTGAGAGTTCAGCTTTTTAGCTGATTTCAGCTATTTTTATGCCTTTAAAAGAGTCATAATTTCAGCTTTTTCTTTCATTTTCAGCCTGTTTTGAGCATTTTGTCACTATTTTCAGCTACTTTCAGCTTTTTTTATCACTGATTTCAGCTATTTTTATGCCTTTAAAAGAGTCATAATTTCAGCTTTTTCTTTCATTTTCAGCCTGTTTTGAGCATTTTGTCACTATTTTCAGCTACTTTCAGCTTTTTTTATCACCTGGCTCTCACACCCCTGTATCTGACATCACCTTGCCTTTGAATATTCATTTTTGGTATTTAGAATACATTGCATCATCTACATATTCACTAGATGACGTCACCTTAATTTTCTTAGAAATAATCATTTTACACACACAAATAGGTCATGTTCTTTTTATTTAGCAGTTTTCAAAAAACAATATGCCTACACAATAACATGCATCATACAATGTTTTGGGGTTATCAAAATTACAAACAAAATCTCAAATCACAGTTAATAATATGACTTGAAATACATGGGTCTACATTGTATAAATAATAATAATAGTATTTATATGCGCTATTATCATGATTATATATAGCTCAGTTTTGTTGCCAAGAAAGGCTTTTGAATCGTTTATCGGTTGCTCAATTTGGCAACACCAATGTGAAAACAAACTGGCAACCCAACAAATCCCTAAATTCAAGCCATGAAAATCCCCAATTCCTAAATCTAAATACTTTTTCAATTTGGCAACACCATTGTGAAAAAACTGGCACATCGAAAAAACAAACTGGTGAAAAATGGACTCCAAGCCCTTTTGCAATTCAGCTCTTCATTTATGAAATATATTAGATGGCAATCCTAATTTTTAATATTCATAAGATGACGTCAATTTGATTCTATAAATATTCATTACATGTCTAAAAGTATGTTGTATATTCAGTTGATGCTTTGTTTTTGTGAATATCTGCAGGGGTGTGAGAGTTCAGCTTTTTAGCTGATTTCAGCTATTTTTATGCCTTTAAAAGAGTCATAATTTCAGCTTTTTCTTTCATTTTCAGCCTGTTTTGAGCATTTTGTCACTATTTTCAGCTACTTTCAGCTTTTTTTATCACCTGGCTCTCACACCCCTGTATCTGACATCACCTTGCCTTTGAATATTCATTTTTGGTATTTAGAATACATTGCATCATCTACATATTCACTAGATGACGTCACCTTAATTTTCTTAGAAATAATCATTTTACACACACAAATAGGTCATGTTCTTTTTATTTAGCAGTTTTCAAAAAACAATATGCCTACACAATAACATGCATCATACAATGTTTTGGGGTTATCAAAATTACAAACAAAATCTCAAATCACAGTTAATAATATGACTTGAAATACATGGGTCTACATTGTATAAATAATAATAATAGTATTTATATGCGCTATTATCATGATTATATATAGCTCAGTTTTGTTGCCAAGAAAGGCTTTTGAATCGTTTATCGGTTGCAATTGGCATTGTTTTATAAAACTTTTTTGAAACGCTTAATTGGTTAAGAATAGTTATTTTTTTCGTAAAACCTCAAAAACCGATAAAAAAATGTCCAAAGCCATTTTAAAGCATTGGTTTCTAACTATTTTTTGCTAGATTATCTGGGAGTGATATGCTTGGTGATGGACTTCAAAACAATTTACGTAAAATGGGTTCATCCTGTATACATTTGTATAAATTGAGAGCACTTGCAAATAATTTACATCACCAAGATAAAGTCAAAAATACCTCGTGTTGAGCAAGCGACGTTTTGAATGCTGTCCAGTGCAGTGCAGTGCAGTGCATTGATCCTCAATAACACATGTGCACCCCAGCTTATAAGCCTACTTATGTGGGCCTACCCCGATAACCCATACCCCCGGTTGTAGGCCTAAAGGCAATCCCTATACATTACCACTTCCCTAATGACCGTTCCCCCATAGGTCTAACCCTCTTAGGCCTAAACGTTAAAATCAAACTACCTAGCCCATACCCCAACATCCCATAAGCTTGTATAGGCCTTCACTAACATTATGTTAAACCTTAATTTTGTGCGTGCAATACAAAGTGTTCAGACATTCTTTCGTTTGCTCAACGTGGTTTAGAAGTAGTTATCTTTCATTTCAAATACTTTTAAATGTCCAAAAGTCTTACACTTTTACACTTTTGTGGGATGTAAACTTTCCTGACAAACAAAACCAAATGAATGTTCAGTTTCTCTATTGGATAGTGTCAAAACTTTTTTGCTGAATGCTAGTTAGGTCTGTGGCCTATACTAATAAAGGAATCAAATGATAAATCCAGTGGATTCTCTAGTTATAAAAGTTGTCATCCGCTTGCCAAAAAGGAATATGGGAACAATAATTTTCCAAGTACATATCATGATTGCTTTTAATTGCATGGGAATCGTTGTATCTACTAATACTTGTACACTGTGACACTGAAAGCCAAAACGGAGTCAAAGTTACTCGCAAAAGGAGAGTCCAGCAAAATTTGACTATGTTAATATTGACTCCATTTGGGAGTCACTTGACTCCCATTGGAGTCAAATATCATGACTCTCCAAAGGAGTCACTCCGAAAAAAGAGTTGGGAGTCATCCGAGATTACTCTGAAAAAAGAGTTGAAGTGACTCCTACTTAAGTCAGCTCGATTCTTTTTCCAGAGTCCAGCATCAATTACTCTCATGAGGAGTCACGTTGACTCTCATGAGAGTCATCGTGACTCCTCAGGAGTCAACATGACTCCTCGCGAGAGTCATTGATGCTTGTAACCCTCGAGTCACTTGACTACCATTTTCAGTGGAAATCGTGTCTTGGCATCGTATATGAGACATGTCTTGGCGATAGACATGTCTTCAACAATAAGAACAAAAGAAAATTAACCTGGTTAAACCACGTTCTAAGACACCAAGACTCGTCTCTAGGCCACGCATGTCTCAAAAACTGCTTCAAAAGACATGTCTTATAAAACTTGTATCCAGCCATGGCTTTTGCCTCGTGTCTTGTAAAGAGACGTGACATTTAAATATGTCTTGCATTTAGAGATGACTGGTGTCTAAAAAGATACCGGTGTGAAAGGAATCTTAGTCTCCCTGAAATGGTAGTCCACCTTTCAGAGACCATAACGGAGTAAAGCGTGAAACTATAGTCGATCCAAATTAAATAGACCCTCGGTTTTTCTGATTTTTTTCAGTAAATATACAACTTCAAGAAAAATCATGAAAGAAAAGTTGTTTGTCTTCTCTTGACCCAACAAGATTTATAGATTTTAAAGTATACATGTACTCCAAATTGGTCAAATCTTTACAAATTGGACAATTTCAGTCTCGCTTTGGTATGATCTGTTGTGACATCGGGCACCATTAATGATGTAAACTTTTGGAAACATCCACTAACGATTTTTGTAGCTAGATTGTTACAGGTTGATGAGTTTGAATTTTGAGCTACACGTAAGCATTAGTAAAATCCGATAATCAATATTAATTACGTTATGAAACTGATTTAAGGGTACTGTCAACCCTTCGTTTTCAGAAATGGTTTATACTCTGTAACTCAGCAACGGAGAACCTAGAAGCAGGTTTGCACATACTGAACATGATTGTGAAGTCATGTTTGGACCAAAATATGTAATTTTGGCTCTCAGGCCGAAAATTATCTTGTTTTGGGCCCAAAATTTTACTTGGAAGCAAGGCCATATCACAGCGCAGTCGCACCCCTAAATTTAACAATGTGCAAAAAAGGTCCACAAAATTCCTCGAAAAAGGTACACAAAAAAGAATCCCAAATACTTGCTTTAAGGTCATTTTCGATAAAATGCTACACCAAACGCTTGTAAAATTACTGAAACGTGTGTGGGGGTTAGACCTATTTTGGACCTTTGGCTGAAATTTTGGTCTAAAATGACCTCGCCATCATGTTCAATTTGCAAATTCGCTTCTAGAAATGTATATTTTTATATGAATTTGACTTTACTCTGAAAATGAGGAATTGATAAGGGTTGACAATACCTGTTTATTATATCAAATAGGTCCATTAAAAGTTTTCCGATCGATGCGCCCATATAGACGAATACGATTATCTTTCGATTGTGGACAAAATTTATGAAATTTGAATAGAATAGGACATATTTTTATAAAATGAATGAACATGAAAATAAAATCCTGTTGGGTCAAAAGAAGACAAACAACTTTTCTTTCATGACTTTTCTTGAAGCTTGATATTACTGAAACTGAAAAAATCCGAAAAACCGAGGGTCTATTTACTCTGGATCAACTATAATGTTGCGTGAGAGTTGTTAGCCTATACTTTACTGTACAATCCGGACAATAAGAACGGGGGACTTAACATTCCTGCTACACCGGTTCACGTCTCAAAACTAGCTTTGTCCAACAGCGTCTTCTGCCAAGACACAATTTATTACAGGGTACAAATATATACACAGTCTTGAAGACATGATATGAAAAGTTACAAAATGCAATATTTCCTATCCTTTACATGTACTGATACAATTATTATTCTATCTAATTAACAATTCATTTACAGGTCTGAAGTACATGTTTTCAGTCAAACAATTGCAAGAATTTCAAGACAATTGGTAATATTTAATAATAATTAATGACATTTGATCTTGCTTTTTCAAATGATCTTTGGTATTTTAGATTTGACCCTATAAGAATGAAAAATTAATTCATAATTGGAAGTAATAACCGTAACTCCCAAACGCTTAAAAACTATCTAAGTCCGAATGCCTCATACAAAAATTCTGTTTCCCCTGGGATTCGAACCCCCGCATCCCGATCCAACGTCCAGATATGGCAAGTCACAGAGTATGGCCTGCCATGGCAGCACTTTCATGCCCATAGCCCCGTCTATAACGTATTTGGACTTTATGTGAATTTCTTGATTTTTGGTTGTTGGATTTTGTTGGAATGAGGAGGGTTAGGGTTAATGTGCAATTTGCCTATTATCTGAATAAGAAATAATTATTGGCAATTCAGAACATGTTTGAAATTAAAGACACTTTCCACTACTGAGAGAGCAACATTTAGGGTGTCATGTTACATGAGGATCCAGTGTAAAGAGTGTCCCCCCATAACCAGGAGTCCGGGTCTAATTGAACTACACGGGAATAAGTCGCAATCAATGAAGTTGATTGCGTATGTATAAGTACGTTCTACACAAATAGTAGTTAGGACACTCAGTCACACGGACCCTTTATTTCATTACACCGGCTTGACATTTGGACAGACTTCGTAAACTTAGATGAAATTTTATGGAAAATGTGCTGACGGGAAAATGTCATTTTCAGAGCAAATTTTCCAAGGAATTTTATTTTTTTAAAGTCGTAAAATAATGGACAAGTTTTACAGAAAGTCGTAAATTATCAGATTGTACAGGGTATTTACCCAAATTTACATCCCTTCCTCCTAAAATCACAGTCTCCCTCCTGAAATCTAAGATTACAAAGTCTGCCCAATTATATACAACCTTATTTTACAAAGTACTTTTTAAAAATTACTTCAAAAAAGCTCAAACAAATGCCCTTTGATTTGACACCTAACCCAATTTCATAGGGCATTTGTTTGAGCTTCAAAAAAGCTCAAACAAATGCCCTATGAAATTGGGTTAGGTGTCAAATCAAAGTTTTATTCTTGAAAGATCTCTGAGCATGAACCTCATTCAAACACTGCATGGCAAATGTTATGGTTTTTAAAAGCTTATTTTCAATAAATGCTCTTTTTCTATTGCCATTTCCACACAGGATCATCAAACGTTAGCTGTGGTTCATAGTTGAAAATACGGACAAGTGAATTTAACATTACTCCCTGATATAATAATCCTCAGGAGCTCAGGGAGGCATATATTTCAGTATTTCTAGAATTCTGATGGCATAGAATGACCTGATGTAGCATTTTGAATTTACTCAGGTCTAATTCAAGATAGACCTAGTATTTCTAGATATATTTGTGGGCTAGAATTTCTTGAATCAGTATGTATTAAATCGAGGGGGGGGTATCAGAGGTAGGTGATCTTTTCAAGAGCTTTAATTTGATTTGATACCTTTACCAGTTTCGGCATTGAAGAGCTGCATTTAAAAATATACCCTTGAACACTAATCATGCAAATACTAATTAAAGTATGTACATTTAAGGTTGGATAATGCTCGTCATCACATAATACTCATATGCGACTCACACCGATGATGACTCACACCGCAAAAAGAGGGACTTTGCGACAGAACGCTTTTCAAGATACTGGTGAAAATAGGTAGCAAAAAATAAAATAATAATTTCCAGCAGATTTTCTGTTGTAAAATTTGATTGCCTTGATCAATTTCGACAAATAAGGTGTCATTTTAAAGCTTAGAACATTTTGTAACAGATGAAATGATAAACTCAAAATTGATATCATCTCCAAAGTCCCCCCTTTCGGTGTGAGCCATCACATATACACTTAATATCAAGTTGATGTCTTATTCCCTTGTTAATCCCTCATATGATACCTAGGATTTGCACTTCTAGAGGATGGCAACACATTGAGTGCCTCCCGGATCGAGGCTTTGACCCACCAAGGCCGTGTCTGCATTTCAACAATCCCAAGAACAAAAGATTTCAAGACCTAATCGGTGGGCTAATAGGTCTTTCCAGATGAATGATCTTATATATGTAAAAATTCTTTCATCTTTAAAGCACCAACATGTCTTGAATCCTAGGGGTTGTTGCCTTGCAAATACGCAACGCAGATACGGCCTTGTTGCTCTAACCTTCGACATATGGCCTATGTGCCCTACCCCATAGAGGAGGCCAGTCATGTGCGCAGACGTGATCAAAACAAAGGGTGAATTAGGGTTGTTTGTAATGATTGAAGGGTAAATCAGGTAACAGCATTCAGGGTGTCAAGATAGTCATTTTAAAGAAAAGGGTTATGCATTTCAAAACCCTTTTTTAGATATTTTCTAGATATCGATTCTGAATAAAACTGAACAAAAGAAGTATTAATATATGAGAAGAACAATTTCAGTTATGATCCATTGTCCACAACTAACATTGTGAGCTATTGTGATCAGGATTACACTTCAAAATACTCAATACACTATTGTGAAATATGCAAGTCTGCAAATTCTTTGGAAAAACACTTAGTTTAGGGTGAATTTTTTCACCAGAAGAAATTATCCCTGGGGAGGGGGCCGTGTTTTGATACATCATGGTCACATATACTTACTTGACTGACCTCCTCAGATATACCCAGAAAACTGATGTATATATATAGGGGAACGTGGGGTAATCCCGAACGCGGGGTAACCCCGAACACCTTGATTACAGAAAAACGTGAGAGGGGGAGATTTTGTAACTACCATATGGTGTTAGCTATAAGTGGACTGAAACCAAACATAAAGTAACCGAGAAAAAAATCTCGTATATTCTCGCGAGAATTGCAAAAAACGGTTTTTTGCGAAACTCACTTTTTAAACTATAATTTTCTCGAGGATATCGAATATCTAAAGGACGAGGAAGAGTAAGTTTTGCTTAGTTTAACAGGTTAATGAGTCCATCTAGTTGGAAAAACTAAGGATTAGAGAAATATTTTTATATGTATCTTTTGAAAATATCCAAATTTCAAAATTTGCTTGGATTGGGGTAATCCCGAACGATACCCCGTTTCCATGGCAACCAGTATTGGCGTAACCAATTAAGATGATAAATTTGAAACACTTACTGAGCTTTTCAACATGTATGATTGTTATTTTATTTATGCTACAAGAAACAGCAAATGAAATTTTTGCTCCATATGGACTTGCCTATTGAAAAAACACGTTCGGGATTACCCCACGGCCGCGGGGTAATCCCGAACATCGCCAGTTTTTTGTTTGGATCATAACTTCTTTTATATTAAAGTTTAGTACGTGAAACCATAATGTCTAGGTAGGGTAATGCTTCCACTTTGTATTGGTAAGGTTATTCTTGATTACCCCACTTTCCCCTACATGTACAATTATACAGTCATATAATAATCAATAGGCTTACATCAACCAAAACATTCAAAATACAAGAACGCGATGATCACTTTAATTTACAGTTCGGTGTGAGAGAATCATATTTTGAACATATCTATGCAAAAGATCAATTATTTCCAGACATAATAATATAAGTAATGGCATCATATGTTATTAGTAGAAGTTAAAATAAAATAGTTAAAAAGAGCTGAGATATTGCCTGAGCACAATATTGCCAATTTTGATTTTTTATTGAATTTAAGTATTTCATCATTAATATGCTTTTTTTAATTTTTCAAAAATTCCATCGGTAAGTCGGTTAATTTTGAGTTTAAACATCGCTATTTTCGCGAGAAATTCCAAGTTTTTCACTCTCGCTGCAAAAGGACTAGTAGTATCAGGTCATTATGCAAATTAGGCATCTACATCATATTAAGTAGTCGGGTTCGCTGACATGTTGACATCGTACCAGGTCAATGGGAGAAACACGTTTTGGGGTATTGAGATAACTTTTTTCCGATATTAATTTTCATAGGTTGGATAACAAATTAATTGCTAATTAATGAAAGTTACGATAAATGAGCCAATGTCATGCAATGAAACGAAATTACTTGCGATGTGGCGATGCGAGCAAAAGCAAGTCACAGAGTGATTGCACAACAATGTTGGATACGATAGACATATGAATCGTGAAATTGACCCTCGTCTACCCAGGGGGGGAAGTTTTTTCCCCGCTGCATAAAAATGCAAAAGCAACCGACCCCAGGCATATGTGTAATCTCTTTTACATCCTTTGCGGTCATTTTGATGAAAAAATTAGGGGGATACCACCTATGGTGGGGTTAGGGTAGGCCGTCAAAGTTGGGGTGTAGGGGGGGTGAAGCCCCGGAAAATTTTAAGTCGCCATTTTGAAAAATATATGCATACTATGAAACTGAAACTTGCAGGACATGTTACAATTATCATTTTTCCTTCTTTATTAGCAAAAAACCCGATAAAAATCGGTCATGTAGATTTTTTATAGCAAATTTTTGATTTGGTGGCCACTTTTGCCAAAATCCCGATTTTACGATCTGAACGAGCTTAATGACGTCATAATTACATAACGCCTTGTCCGATTTTTGTGATCTTGGTATCATTGGATAGGAGAGGACCATACCTATCTATTGATAGCAAAACCAAGTTAATAGGGGTTTTCGTTCCAAAATAGGGGGTTCCTACCCTTGGGTAGACGTGTTACAAAAAATAGCCTAGGTATAGACAAGGGTTAATCTCCATTTTATAGACTTTAAAAATCAATGACAACCCGCCATCGTCGCGCTCAGTGTGTCACCTTACTTGGAAGCTCAAAAGTGTATTATGAATATAAATGATTGGTTGATGTAAAGCATGTATAGTTTTATTACACTCTGACGTTTTTATGCAAGCGGGTATCTGGATCTGGATCCCGACCAGATACGTTTCACAACACCCCAATATTGGAGACAAACGCGGAGGGGTCCAACGCAGAACCAGGTAGCAATCTTGCATGCATGAAAGAGAGAGACGACGGTGGTCCGACTGGGGCCGGCTGATCGACATGGTACTTGTCTGCAGAAGACGGCAACGGCAATTCCATGGTGAGTGCAAGAAAGTTGTATCTGCAATGGCTGCAAGTTATATTTATTAAACACCTTGTCACAAGAACATGAAAAATCCCTCAAAATTTCTGTCTTATGTCAGTGGCTCTTGAAATGGTTCTTCAGGTGACGGTGTCACCTGAAGAACCATTTCAAGGGCCACTGACCCAAGACTTACAATATGCAATGCAAATTCATGACAAATGGCAGCTATTGCAGATGCTACTTTATTGCAATCACATGATGATTAGTGTCTTCTAAGGAAAAAAATTCAGGCGTTACAGCAAGCATGTCATCGCATAATGGGAACAAAAAGTCCCAGGTTAAGGTCGCTGAAAAAACGCCGGAGTGTATCGAGGCTCGTATCTAAATGTTTTATAATGTCGCCTGTTGAGTCACTTCACGAAGTTGTAGGCTGGGAGATATGGTCACAGCAGCAGACTGAAACAACTATCAGCTCCATTCCGTCCACAGATGGTAACCACTAACCAACCTGGGTGCAGCAAATGGGCTAAAAATAACAACCACGGGGATGGGTCGGCAGACTGACACAACAATTATTAGTTCTTGAGGCTCTAGATACGTCTCTTCTGAGTAGATTTAAGATGTATTCCACCCGACAGACAGAACCTGAAAATTTAGAATAGTGGTTAACTTTTTCAGTATATACAATATAAATATCCCTTAGTAAGTAGAAGAACTTAACCGATTTTCTATGCATTTGATTGGACTAATCAGGGTATTAAAATCCACTTAAGTTTACAGCATATTTCTATTTTGGGACGCAAAATTTGAACTCTAACTGGACAGACGTAAGCATCATGGAACTGATCTGCTAGAAAAGGGTATGCGCAGAACTCTAAAAAACGCCTGTGGACTGTGGCCATTATCTATTTATCACTACTTTTAATATTTACAGGGTATATCTACATGCCACTGAACATAAATAGACTCCCGAGAATAGACCATTATGCCATGTGTATTCAGTTAGAGATTGTGGCCTTGCTCAGAGGTCTCGTTGTGAATTTTTAAATTGCGACAACAAAGAAGCATTTTATGCTAAAATTATAGAGAACGGACAACATTGGCTGAGTGCTGTGATGGGGTCAATGGGCTGATATTTGCCAAAGAGCTTCTGCAGACAGATGATATTGGTCAATCCTAGCAATATCTGATTCCCTAGTTCTAACCAATGTTCCATCCAAGAATTTTGATTTTGCGCCAAATTAGAACGATAAAAGCTGTGAAACCAAAACCTCTCAGTTTTTTATGGGCTTGATTGCACAAATTTGTAAGCTGGAAAACTGCATCCCTTTTTTTAAAGACTTTGCACCAATTTAACAGCTTCTGCACCAATTTGGCGATATAGGTCTGAGCGGGAAGCACTGGTTTCAACTTATGTCATATTCTTGTGTCAAAAGGTTAATGCAATTCTAGACTCACCCACCAAGTTTCTTGAATATATGATAACAAACGCCTCAATGCGGAAGAATTCCTATCTCAGACTTTTACTTCAACAACCCCTCAAGATTTCAGAGCAACGTTAAAAAAGAAAGCAGCAAAAAGCATATGAAAATTTAAAAGAATATTTTACATTATACGTTCAAATTTCAGTAAATTTGCAAAGTAGTGCATGGGTATTAAAAACGCCTGAGTTTACAACATACTTCTATTTTGGGATACAAAATTGAACTCTAACTGAACTGACGTAAATAGTCCATAGACGTTAAGCAAATTCCGGGGGCAAATTTCACCGTTACAGCTATAAATCGATGGTTTTTCAACTTGCTCACAACAAAGTAGTATTTTATGTTAAGTTATGAAAACGGAGGACGTTGGCTGAGTACTGCGATAAGGTCACTGGGTGTGAGATTTGCCAAAGAAGGGTTCTTGAAGCCTAGGCAGTCGATATCGACCAACATCTGGCAATGCCTGATTCCCTAGTTCTAACCAGTGTTCCCTCTAAGGAGTTTGGTTTTGCGCCAAATTATGATGAAAAAGCTGCGAAACTAAAACCTCTTTTTCAGTGATGGGCTTGATTGCACAAATTTGAAAGCTGGAAAACTGTCCCTTTTTTGTTTGTTTTTTTGAAATACTTTGCTTTGCTTTGGAGCTTCTACGCCAATTTGGTGACATAGGTCTGAGCGGGAGCACTGGTTCCAACTAATGTTGACATAAGTGTCAAAAGGTTATCGCAATTCTAGACTTACCCACAATGTTTCTTGGATATATGATAACACCTCACGGCGGTAGAATCACAATCCAAAACTTCCACTTCAACAAACTTTCAATATTCCAGAGCAGCGCTAAAAACGTAAGTAGCAAAAAGCATATTAAAAGTAAGAAGAACGTTCTGCATTTTTCCTTCAAATTTCATTAAATGCACAAAGTATGTATATGGGAATCAAAATGTTGCTCATTTTCTCATAACCTGTGTCTTATTCTATGGCTGCAGTATGTTCTATTTTGGAGATATTTGTGGAAACTCGTTTTGATGACTGACTAAAATAATTTACACAGTGTGGACAACTCATAATGAAAGACAAATTACTTACTTGAATCAAAATGAATGAACCAATTTTAACCTAAATAGTGTTGTTGATTCAACTGAATTTTGGAAACACCACATTGTATAATTGTAGGGCCTTAATTATAATTTTCTTGCTCTTTCTGCATTTGAAATGTTCAAAGAGACGGAAATAATTTGTAAAGGCTAATAATGTTTATATATTTTACGCCAATAAGTCAAAAATCTGTATCTCTAACAACTCACCTTTCATACATTGGCACACCAAGTCCACAGTTACATTGAAACACCCCAGTCATTGAAGATCGAATTCCTCAATAGTGGAGCTCCCTTTGTCCAGTCACTGCAAAACAATGCTTGAAGAATACTTTTTATTAACATCAATATATCTTACCTATATCTGATATATGCAAACGCCTCGGTGGTAGATACCCGTTACGGCCAACGGGTTATGTCCTCGGGCAAGACATTTAATCTTGATTGCTTCGTCGACCCAAGCGCATTGGGGAGCTGTTAGGGGAATATTACAATCTAAGTTCCAATAGGTCGGCCTCTTAAGATTGCGATCTAGTTGAGGTGAGATGGTTGTGATGGTTTCCTAATAACAGCGTAATAATGTCAAGCGCCTATGATACTACGATGAATAGCGCAGTATAAATACTGGATATTATATTATATTATTACAGCAAACGTTTCTTGGTCTTTTTCAGACCCTTTTCTTGAATACCAGATATCAGCAATCATCTTGCGTAATTTTCCAAACCCTTTTCTTGGAATACCTGACACCAGCAAACCGCCTCACTTTGGTAAAATTCTAGATCCCTTTCTTGATACCTTATACCAGCAAATGTCCTGTTTTTTTCAGGCCCTTTCTTGAAAACTTAACTCCAGTAACCGTCTCATGGCGGTGAAATTCTAGATCCCTTCATTGACTACATTATATTTGCAAACACCTCATAGCAGTATAGAATTTTTATTGAATACCAGATACCACCAAACGTTTCATGAGCAAACATCTCAAGTTTTTTTTCCACACCCTTATCTTGAATACCCGACACCAGCAACCTATGTTCTCTTTGTGGTAGAATTTTAGATCCTTTTTACCTGATACATACAAACGTCTCAAGGTATTTTCCAGGACCGTCTCTCTAATACTTGATACCAGTAAACGTCTCATGGTGGTTGAATTCTATCCCTTTATTGAATACCTGATGCCAACAAACGTCTTGTGGTCACTTGCTTATCTGATACCAGGAAACGCCTCGTGGATATGATGGAATACCAAACCTCTTTACCGAATACCTTATTCACCAAGAAACAACTCCTTGTGGTAGAATACTAGATCTCTTTACTGAATACCTGATACAGAAAACAACTTGTGATAGAATTCTAGATCTCTTTATTGAATACCTGATATCAGCAATCACCTCCTTGTGATATAATTCTAGGTCTCTTTAATTAATACCTGATATTAGTAAACACCTCCTTGTGGTAGAATTCTAGATCTCATTATGGAATACCTGGTATCAGCAAACACCTCCTTGTGATATAATTCTAGATCTCTTTATTGAATACCTGATATCAGCAATCACCTCCTTGTGATATAATTCTAGGTCTCTTTATTTAATACCTGATAAATTAGCAAACACCTTCTTGTAATAGAATTCTAGATCTCTTTATTGAATGCCTGATATTAGCAAACACATCCTGGTGATAGAATTCTAGATCTCTTTATTGAACACCTGATATCAGCAAACACATCTCTTTATTGAATACCTGATATCAGCAAACACATCTCTTTATTGAATACC
>JXSR01S013036.1:128920-140165 GCA_000969725.1 Ophiothrix spiculata
CGAACACCCCCGTAGCCCCTCTACCCAAGGATCATCCTGTGCGAGTTTCACGAAAATCCGTCGAAGCATATACGAGAAGAAGCATATTTACGAAAGTTGAACGATAGACCGATAGACCGATAGACCGATAGATAGACCGATAGATAGATAGATAGACATGATCATGGTTAGATAAACCCAGGCACTGCGTGCATGGGTTAAAAATGAGAGTAATTTTGAATATGATATAAATAATACTCAAATAAGTGAACGTTGTGTATAATCAAAATCCTATTTTTGACTTTGTTTTAGGAACCCCTTGCGCCATTTTTTAGCTTCTGTGCCAATTTTGCGACATAGGGCCTACAGCATTAGCGGGAACACTGGACGGTTACTTATATGTTTCTGCAAGTGCAAACTCAAATCTCACAAAAAGCACGACTCTATATATGGCAGTGGCGTAGCCAGGCCTTTCTCCAAGGGTGGGCAACCACCCAAGATTTCTCCGATGGATTTTATCGAGCGACTTTACAGGGGTTCAAAGGGGCCGACTCGGCCGAGTTTTTCAAGAAAAAACGCCAAATATTGTGCTTCATGAAGTTTTCAACCTAATTTTTAGCGATTTTCAGCTCTAATTGTCGTAAATTTTATGGGGAAAAGGTAGTTCCTGCCCCCTTTATTTTTCTCCCAGGTCTTCAAAATTTCTCTGAAAAAATCCCAAGGTAGGTAAATTGCCCACCTTGCCCATATACCGGCCCCTGGCTACGCCACTGATATATGGGGATCATACATTAGAATAAATTCATTTCGCATAATCAGATTATCTAAATTGTGTATAACAGATTACAGTTTTTGGTGTGGCCTTTGCTCTTGTATTTATCTACCAGTTTTTGGCTATAGGAAAATCTTCAAGCTTGTTCAAAAAATCCAATGTGACACACGCTGTTGTTATTTTTTGAAAACAACGTATATATAACTTACCAATGATTCTTGAATATCAGATACCAACAAATGCTTCATGGTAGTACAATTCCTTGTTAAAATAGTGTTTCAACATCATCTTTCGAGATTGATGCCAGCAGATACCATGATCCACGTAACACTAAAAATGTAGGGACCAAGTGTAATGAAATAAGATAAAATGAAAATAAAGGCATATCAGAGCGGAGCGTGGCTGAGCGGTTAGAGCACAGGTCTCGTAATACAGAGATTGTGTGTTCGAGCCCAGGGCCGGGCGGTTTTCGTCTCCTTGTTTCCTTGGGCAAGAAACTTTACTCTACTTGCTCCGTGGTCGGACAGTCACGTAAAGCCATGGGTCCCCTAGCTGTAGGAATAGACTCCTTCATGGGTTATGCATGTTATGCAAGTACTTGTATCATTGATTGATTGATTGATTGATTGATCACAGTTTACCATTTTAATCGCTGTGTTTGAATGTAAAATGTTCAGAGTACAACTAATTAGATAATTGAATACGCCAGAGTAAGAAAACCCCAACTCCAATAGCTCCCTTTTGTTAAGTTCTGTAAAATATAAATGCATACAAATCTCTGAAAATACTTTCAAATTACTAAAAAGCATTTCCATGTCTACATCCCAATTATAGTCTCACATTTGACCTTGTAGTTGACTTTTTTAGACATTGTTTGATAATTTTTCTAGTATATAACTGCAGAGGAGAACTCATGGAGTTTGGGTTTTCTTGTAATGGCTGTTTAAATATAGCAACTATGTAGTTATAACAATTATCTAACAATGTCTAAAAAGTCAACTACAAGGTCAAATGTGACACTATGACTAGGATATTGACATGGAAATGCTATTTCAGTGATGTGAAAGAATTTTCAGAGATTTGTATGCATTTATATGGTATAAGTATAATTAACAGAACGGAGCTATTGAAGTTGGGGTTTTCTTACTCTGGCGTATTGAATAATTGTGATGTCTACATTTCAGGACTGTTCAAAGGAATACTCACCTAAAATGCATCAAAAGTCTCCCACACCAATATCAATACTGAAAACAGGTTCTTAAGATAAGCACTCCATGACACCTGACTTGAAAACAAAATACTTGGAGAAAACTTTATGGTTAGCATCATTATCGTTAGTTGAAACATTACCGTGAGTGAGTGAGTGAGTGGGTGAGTGAGTGAGTGCGTGCGTGGGTAGGTTAGTAGAGGGAGGGAGGGAGGAATATAGGGCGGGAGGGAGGGATAAACGGATGGCATGAATGGGTGGGTGGGATGGAGGGTTGGAGGTGTCTGTGTCAGCCGTGTGGACTAGTAACCATTATCTGATATGAGAATCAAAGTGTCTGTGTCAGTCGTAGGGACTAGTTGAAACCATTATCTCTGAGAATCACAGTGTCTGTGTCAGCCGTGGGGACTAGTTGAAACCATTATCTCTGAGAATCACAGTGTCTTGTAAGTCATGTGGACTAGTTGAAACCATTATCTCTGAAAAAAACCAGAAAAGAATATACAATCAGATATCAATCATGTAAGATAAAATGGTAACACGTACTGGATAACTACATGGAATAAGTCGCAATCAACGATTTTTGATTGCACATATAATGTACAATTACAATCATATCATACAACTGAATAGTAGCTGGGACACTCAATCACACCGTCTGTATGTTGTTTGCGGGAGAGGCGTAACCAGGGAGGGGGAGAGAGTATCTTGCCACCTGGACACTAAACATCAGGGACGAGAGCAAAAAATGGGAAGATGAGAAAGGTGGAAGAAGAGAAAGAAAAAAGGGAAATATGGAAGAAGAAGGAAAAGGTGGAGGAGAAGGAGGGAAGAGGAAAGGGGAAGGAAAAGAGAAAAAGAAAGAAACAGATGCCCCATAGCTCCCCATATACATGAAACATCAAGTGGCAAAATCTATGCACCAAGTCGAGTGATCTGTGCTTTGAAATTTCAAAAGTTTCTTACTCCTGGGCAGGCAGACACCCCTAAACTAGTCCTGGCACCATGGCTTGACTTAGTGTCAAGTCATGGAAAATGCTATGTAGTAAAACTGCCATTTAAGCATATGTATATAGACCATCTTGGGACTAAGGCCACACCACAAATTTAGCCAAAATATTGAAGTTGCTTATAAATTTTATGATTTAGTATGCTTTGTGAGAGTCATGTGCATCTCATGATAGGTAATTTGTTAACAATTAGATTCACAATGTTATTTGGGGGCCAAAATTTACCTTGTACGCTGAAACATTGGGTTTCAGAATTTGACAACCTCACCTTTGTTTATGTCCAGATTGTTGGTGATAAATTTCACCTGTTGGATTAAATTAGGTTTGTAATGTTTCTACACTATCAAAAGATGTTGCCTATGCTGAGTGGCTTTTTTAGGTTTTCTATTTTTCAAATATTTCATGTCAAAACTTATAAAGCTTAATTGGAAGTTTTACTACAGAAATTCCCCATGTGACTTGATACTTAGTCAAGTCATGGTGCCAGGACTACCCCTAAACATGAAGCATCAAGTACTAGTAGCAAAATCTATGCACAAAATTGAGTGATTTGTGTTTTCAAATTTCAAAATTTTCCATCTCCTGAGGGGCATATAGATCTCCCTCAGACGTCTCCCTTTATAGGAAATATAGCATTTACTCTATATTTCCTTGTCAGCAAAACAATTTGGCTTGTCGGCAAAAAATACCTCTACACCCTCTAAAGATATAGAAATGCCCCTGCCTGGACACAAGCCGTTTAGGGCTTCATGACAAGCCGCTCACACTCAAATATAATATTGCAGGCATAGCGTGACCAAGAAAAAGGTGAATTAGGGTTGTTTTTGAGGACTGAAGGGCAAATCAGGTGACACCGTTTAGCGTATCAAAAGCAGCAATTTTGGGGCAATTTTCAAGAAATAGGGTATTTTTTCAAACCAGTATCGATAAAATCCTGATTTAGGGTGTGAATAGGGGAAAAGGGTATATTTGGCTTCAAAACCCCCGTCAAAACCCTCCAACCTTCAGGGGGTGTTTTGAAAAACTGTGGTCAAGCTATGCCTGCAACATAATACTTGAGTGGCTCCCTGGCTTTGCAATCAAACCTATTGCATGCACTGCAACACTCCACAAAGGATATTTATACTACTAAATTGTAAACTTGACTTCTTGGAGTTGTTAGTCACACAAAAACGCTGTTTGAGGAAATTTAACCATGCAAGACACAAACCAAAACTAAATATTTGATTTCTTTGTTTCATACAGCGCAATTTTCATAAATTTCAAAAATGTTCCTTTCATGAATATGGAAAAAATAATTTCTGTTTTTTCAAGTACCATTAGTATTTTTCATTTTATACACAAATGACCATTAATATGATAGGTTGTCCTATAAAGCTTACCTCAAGAGTTTCTTGAGCAAGGCATGAAATATTTGAAAAATATCAAACCTATAAAAACCTTTCAGCATAGTCAACAACTTTTAATGGTGTAGAATTACAAACCCAATTTAAATCCAAAGGTGAAAATTATCATCAAAAATCTAGACCTAAACACACTTTGTCAAATACGGAAACCCAATGTTACAGCATACAAGGTAGGCTACATGTAAGTTTGGGCCCCAAATCACACATTTGAATTCTGAATGTTAACAAATCACCTATAGTGAGACACACAAGACTCAAGTAGCATATTGATTATAAAAATTGTGAAAAGGTTCAATATTTGGGCTGAATTTGTGGTGTGGACTTTTTCATTGTTTCATTTTCTGTGACTTGACACCAAGTTTTCATGGTGCCAGGACTAGCTCTTGAGCACTTTAATACACTACCTTCCATCAATCTACACAGCTTTTTAAGTCAGGCTGAAAGCTTGGAGGGTATTCAGAGAACGAACTACCTTCCCAGAACAGGGTGTAATGGTAACCAAGTAAACAAAGTAAACACAAATTGTTTGATTTCTCTGATCCTATGCCTAACAGTGCGATTTTCATAAATTTAGTTCAAAAAGGTTCCTAACATGAATATGGAAAAAATAATGTCCTGTTGTTCAAGTACCATTAGAATTTTTCATTTTATGCACAAATTACCTTGCTCGAGAAACAAAGGCTTCGTTTTTTGGCTTGAGGCAAGCTGTATATTATCACATAACGGTAATTTGTACTTGGAAAAACCAGAAATTGTTTTTTCCATATTCATGAAAGGAACCTTTTTTAATTAAATTGATGAAAATCGCACTGTTTGGATCAGAGAAATCAAACGGTATGTTTAGATTGTTTACATCGGTTACCATTTGTAAACATATCTTCAAACATCATTTTTGTGTGACTAACAACTTCGGGAATTGTTTACTGTTTATAATAGGTAAATTTAGTACTAATATCCTTTGTCATGTTTGTGGAGTGTTGCAGTTCGTATTTGATAAATATGATCCTTTTTTGGGATATTGGACATGTGCACTTAGCCTATGCGATAGGTTTGATTGCAGAGCCACTGCCAGAAATTCCAGGTGAAAATTACCTGTCTATACAGCTTGCCTTAGTTTGCAGGCAAACTTATTAAGACCGGGTAGAAAAAATTATCTTTTATCGGGAAGTGCTTTTATCATTTTACGAATTGAGTTGAGCGACCAAAATAAAAAAAGACACACATAACCGTTGAAGAACCTTTAACTAGCTTGCCTCATTTTTGGTTTGAGTGTCTGAAGCAATGTTTTACTAATCAATAATGATATGGTTTCTGATGGAAGCAGGGGGTTGGTGGGACTTGTCCCCCCTAAAATTTCACAAGGGGGGATGGACCCAGCGTTCGAAATAAGGGGTTTTTACATGCACAAATGCATGTAAAATTTGCTCTGTGCATGTAAATTTTTGCCTGTGCATGTAATTTTTTGTGTTTTTCAGCCCATTTTTTGATGAATTGTCTCATTTGTGCATGTAACATTTATTTTCTATTTCGAGGAATTCCCATGCGCACATGTTCTGCGCATGGTTGCACATTTGATTGACATAGACCCCGCCTATATAATCTTAATGCCACCTAATGACGCCTTAATGACGCCTTAATGACTACCAGCATGGCTTCAGGAGAAACGCAAGAGAAACAGGGCCCTGGAAGAACTTAATGAGGAATGGGATGTGCGGGTTGGCGCAGCGGTAGTTACCTCGCCTTGCACCAATGAGGTCCCGGGTTCGAGTCCCGGTCCCGGCGCTTTATGTGCATTTGGTTTTCAGTCCATACTCGCTTCCGCAGGTTTTTCTCCGGGCACTCCGGTCTTCCTCCTGCATTCAAAACTGATTTAAAAACATCTTGGGATCCCTGTTAAAGATAAGCTTCCTTATAGCTTCCTTGGTACCAAGTACCAAGTTGGGTTTCCTTGGCGAAAGCCTAAACAAGGTGATTTTTTTCAAGGTGATAAACATGCTCTACTCACTCACTTCAATAAAATTGTCTTTAAAAGAAAAACTGCACAATATTTTGACAGCATACATGACAAGTATAGTCTCTAAATTATGTTTTTGTTTTGACTATTGATTTTCTTTAAAGGGGCATTGGACAAGTTCAGCATCATCCCCAAATTTTTCCCCATGCTTTTTGAGATTTTTGCATCATTTGAAGTATTAGCAGTAATATGAGAGTATGCAAAGTTTCAAAGCCAAATTTAAACCCTTTATATCAAAATGTTTAGATAATCTTTTATTTCTAATTATCGTTGTCAACAACGATAAATACTGCCCTCTATAGTTGAATTTTTAAAATTGGCCTTTTTGGGAGATCTAATGCAAACTTCAAACTTCTTTTGATTTATCTGCAATCTTTGATGTGAACGGAATGTTTTACAAACGAATCTTTGGCTCTTTCTTTATATATAGCTTCAATAAATACGTTTAGAGAATAGCCTCATACCCAAGATCAAAAAACAAGATAAAGTTGAAATTTTTGACTTTCTGAAGGTTTTGATCAAAATGTTCCCGATATTTATTAATTAAGTGTTATTGTGAAGAGTAAATCATCCTCAAATAAAATGGTGTCAACAGTCGTCCCAATAAAAAAAGTTGACACTTTTTTATTATCCCAAAATTCATGCAGTTCGGATAATTCATAATAATTATTGTTCAAATATAGGCAGATTGTATTTAGCACTGAATTTTACGGTCAAGCACTTTAGTTTTAACTAAAAGCACAAAAACAAATGCATGTGACATTTTAATAAGATTGGATGGTTCGAAATATCAAAAATGGAACGTTTTGACAAAAGTCGTTACTAATGATTTTCAAAATATTCTTATCGCCAGTTTTAAAGAGGATACTGTAAGTGAAATCAATAGTCAAGGCTGATGTATAATTTCTAAACTCAAGGTCAACTGTTTACACATTGCATGCTAGCTGAAATCTATTGTTGTATACTTAAACTGCCAAACTTTGACACATTGTCTGAAATTTAAGGTTGCATACTAAAACTGCCTTTGACACATTGCATCTGAAATTTAAGGTTGCATACTAAAACTGCCTAACTTTGACACATAAATTAAGGTCGCATACTAAAACTGCCTAATTCTAAAATTTAAGGTTACATACTAAAACTGCCTAACATTGCACCTGAAATTTATGGTGGCATACTAAAAGTTGCCTTACTTTACCAGTTCAGGGCAGAAATTTATGGTGGTATACTAAAACTGCCTAACTTTGAAATATTGGAACTGAAATTTAAGCGCCAGATATAATTTGTCATTTTTACCATTTTAAAAATCCAGACAGCTGAATGCATATTAACTTCGAGTTCCTAGACGATATTATCGATCGGAATAATCCGCTATAACTACAGTTAGAATGATAAAACTAAAGACGGTGACAAAAATTCCAAATGAAAATGTTTCTCATTGGAGAAAAATGAAGAAGTCAGCAAATCTTTTCAACAGAATAAAATCCACAGTACCTGTCAAGGACAGATTTCAGATTATAATGAAAAGACCAAGGTAATTATGGTATTGTTTGAAAACAACGATTACCAATGAAAGTACCATGAATTAATGTAATGTACCATGAATTAATGTACTATGAATTATCAATATACAACAGGTGAGTAATCATTGCAAAATATGCCGTGATGGGAAAACTGTTTCTCCTTAATGAACATTTTTGTAAATGGTAAAACATTTTACATCATGGCAAACATTTTATACCGTGAGAAAAAATTAAATGAAAATGTTCATTCCGAATGAAAATTTAACATAGTGGTGAAAATACCATGAGAAAAAATTCTGAATGAAAATGACAACACAAATGACGAGGTATATCTAGGCCTTTATGGTAGCAAGCTAAATATTGCCTAACTTTGACACATTGTGACTGAAATTTGTGGCAGCATACTAAAACTTGTCTAACTTTGTCACTTTAAGAAAAAAAATTATAGTTGTACAATGTACATGTATAAAAACTCCAACTTTTACATATTGCAACTGAAATATGTGACCCATCATATCGAAAGGTACCTTAAGGGTCCCAAAATGAAAATTGATTTTTTGGTCTCATCTGAAAGATTATATTTTAAGCTTTAAAATGACACCTTACTTTTGGTTATTGGGTGTATGATTGCAATGTAACATCCAAATTGGTAAAAGGCGTCCGGCTGATTCAGAAAACTATAGTTCTGTGAGTTTTAAGTTTCTGTACTGATAAAATTTGAATGGAGAATGGATTTTTATCTCAGTTTTTAAAACATTTGTCTTATGTTTCAGGTATTGGAACCTGATTAATATGATAGAATACACTTCAAAGGTAACGTTTCTGATGAAATTAGAAATTCGACCTTGGACGTGATTTTTGACTATGCTCAGCTTCAATGGCCTGTATCTCGTAATTGACTATGCCGGTGTTAAGGTACCTTTCGATATGACGGGTTACATATTATATGGTAGCATACTAAATATTGCCTAACTTTGACACATTGCGACTGAAATTAATGGTAGCATGCTAAAACTTGCCTAACTTTGCCACTTTAGGGCAACAAATTATAGTTATAAATTAAAACTGCCAACTTTGATATTGCAACTGAAATTTATGGTAGCGTACTAACAACTGCCTAACTTTGACACATTAGAGCTAAATTCATTTTGAAACTGCCTAACTTTGATACAATGCACCTGCAGTTTATACAATTTATACAATGCACCTGGTCTAACTTTACTACTTCATAGCTTATATATATGGTAGCATACTAAAAAATATAAAAATTGCCTAACTTTTAACTCATCAGGGCTGAAATCTATAGTTGCATACTAAAACTGCCTAACTTTGAGACATTGCAACTTATATTTTATGGGAACTTGCTAAAAATTGCCTAACTTGGAAAAACCAGGGCTGAAATTTAGGCCAAAAAAAAAAAATATGTTGGCTTGTCCTCAACTGAATTTGAAACTTTGGGTCGGTCGGTCTTATTTTTTTTTTTTTTAATTATATATCTTATTTTCCCAGGTAAAATTGCTTTTATCTCATAAACCCAAATGAAAATACAGAACATTTTTCACTTAACATTAGTTGCTGGTTTCTGTTTTATGTTAAGATGCAATAGAAATACTCGCTCATCCATTAAAATGTTGAAAAGTAGCAAAAAAAGTACACTAAAATTCGCCTCCAAATGCAAAATCCGGTGCAAAATTTGGCAACCTAGTTTCACTTATCCGACTTAAATTTGCCTTTTTCTCAAAAGGCCTTACGAATATCTGTACAATCCTTGCAATTTTAATTAGATTGTGTGTTCCGTTTGATGTTTAAATGCAATAGAAATACTCGGTCATCCATTAATATGCAGAAAAGTACCGAAAACTACGCTCAATTTATAGCCTTACGCCGAATACCCGTGATGTCCGAGATATCGTGATGTCGACAAACGCTTGCCGAGATCTCGTGATGACGGCATAATGCATGCTGAAATCACGATATTTTGGCAAAATTTGTCTAACGAGATATCGTGATTTTGGCTGGCATTTTTTTGCCGAAATCGTGTGATTTAGACAAAATATTGCTTTTCCGACGTGTACTTACTGTTTTGGTACAAAAGCGCATGCGTTTAACCAGCCTGCATTCAGAAAATTGTGAAATCATATTAGTTTATTTTGCTATGACGTATGAAATGCTATGATCTCTGCTGTTCGGCATCGAAGTTTGGAGCGATCATGCATTTACGGCATCAACACTGCCGAATTCACAATACCATTATGTATTCTATAAATATTCATGAGCATATTTTGATATAGTGCCGAAAAGCAGTGATGGCTGGCGATCGTAGCTGTTGGAGACTTCAACAATGCTACAACATGATTTGACAAGAGGAACTTTTAAGGTAAAAGAATATGTTTGCATTATAAGCACAGTCTACAGACAGCACACAGCAGTGGCTGCTAGCTGCTGACATTTGCTAACGTACGAAGTTAAATCATTCGACTTGATCTTGTTCAACACTACACTAGCCTGTTACCACAATGGTTACAAGCTGGATATAAGCGCACGAATTGTACGATATAAAACCGGAAGTTGGTGATTCACTCACATCACGTGATTTCGGCATTCGCTCTGCTGAAATCACGTGATGACATAATATCACGGGATCTCGGCATAACACCAATCTCCTCCATGTTAATGTTCACAATCGGTAGACCTGGTATTAAAATATGAATTAATTTGTGACGTCATACCTGGGACTTGCGTTCGTCATTGGAATTTTGCGATTTTAGTGAAAAATTTTGAAAAAAAAGAACCTGTTAGAAAAAAAAAAGTTATACGGTCGCAGTGTTGGAATCTGTCGGTCGGTCGAGTACAAGCAAACAATATTTATTTTTTTGCCTTATGGTTGCATACTAAAACTGCCAATGCACAATGTGACTGAAATTCTATAGCAGTCAATAAAATTATATATACATGCAACTTATTAAGCATTTATGCTCTCACAAAGGGAGTGCATATTTGGCATTATTTATTTGTGTTCAGTAAAGATATAAACGATGAGATTACAGCCCACTAGTCCAAGGTTCGTTAGTCCGAAAATGAAAAAAAGGTTCGCTAGTTAGAAAATGAAATAAGGTTCGCTAGTCCGAAAATGAAATAAGGTTCACCAGTCCGAAAATGTAACAAGGTTCGCTAGTCTGAAAATAAAATAGGGTCCGCTACTCCGAGAAATAATTAGGGTTTTTTTTTGGACTAGCAGACTTTTTTCATTTTCGGACTAGCGAACCTTATTTCATTTTCGGACTAGCGAACCTTTTTTCATTTTCGGACTAGCGAACCTTATTTCATTTTCGGA
>JXSR01S013036.1:147957-169917 GCA_000969725.1 Ophiothrix spiculata
GCAATGCCCCAGACACTCTTGTCCTTTAACATTAATATAATGACCACTGGTTGGCTGAAATGACACTTTCTTCATTAGGTGAAAGATAATTTTTATACAATCTTTTGCCAAAAATATAATACTGACAACTTTTGTCACATTCATAAAAATACTGAATTTCAGTATAATACTGAAAAGTGGCATCTCTGAACAAGGTTGAGTTTGCACACTTTGAATTTTTGACGTCACGCTGGTTGTGTGACCACACGACAGGAAAGTCTGAAACCAGCATAAATCACCTCGTTTTTTATAACCATATATGCCCAAAACTGCCCCTCAAAGTAAAAACACAGGATGTGCATTTATAAAGCAAAAAATACACTTTCTTTAAATGGGCAATTTCACTTGAATCCACATATTCTATCAATGCATGGAAATAGTAGATCTACTATTTCCATGATCAATGTTACAAATATAAAGTTACAAAAGAAATGGAAAGGATTTTGACCAGTCCCTTTATATTCTTTAAAATCACAGCAGAGTAAATCAAAATAAATGTTGTGTATATGCAGTGTTTGCCTACTCAACATTTGTGTATGTCATCTCTTTCATTTCTATAAATATGAAACATATTAGATCAACATGAAGTTGTTTTCGATAAATATACCTATGATGATTGTGTATCTGCAGTTTTTTAGTTTTGCCTACACAACATGTCATCCATATAAATATGAAACATATTAGATCAAAATGAAGATGATTCTATAAATATACCTATGATGATTGTGTATATGCAGTTTTTGAGTTTTGCCTACACCATGTCATCAATATCATTCATATAAATATGAAACATATTAGATCAAAATGAAGGGGGTTTTTCTGTTGATAAATATACCTATATAACTGTGTATATGCAGATATTGAGTTTTGCCTACTCAACATTTGTGTGTACAATTACATTTATCCATATAAATATGAAACATGTTGGTAGATATCAATAATATTCATAAATAATCATATTACATAAGTAAACATGTTAATATATTTAGCATACTTTTAAATATTTTTCTATCTCTGTCTATCTACTTCTAAAAAATCCATGGAATTCAAATTACACTCCAGCTTTAAAGTATTTCCGCATAATTAAAAATGATCAGAAACCTCATTATTTATAATAAATGACAAAATCATCAAAGATTCATAGGTAACTTATCTATTCAGTATGAATAAATCAATGTTTGTTTTAATATTTAATCTTCCATTGCCATAGAAATGGCTGATTTCAAGGGCCATATACAAATACACCACAAGTACAAATCTCATAAATATGTAACCTACCAATTTTTTATAACCTCATTATTACCATGTAACCAGATAGAATATTTTCAGGTTGTAAGTTTTAAAACAAATGTGCAGAAATGTATATAAACTTTTTTTTTTATCTGCAGACAAAAGTAGTAATGTGCATTACACACCATATTTTTCAAAAGCAATGAATGCAATCCAGATTAGTTAGTTCGATAATTATACAATACAGACTCTGTCAAAAAATGATGAAAATCGAATAAACGCCTTTTGAGATATGGCTGAATGTAGTTTCTGTGCGGAAATACTTTTGAGCGGGAGTGTAATTGAAGAAGACTGGTTACCTAGAGAACCAGCAAATTTCACTATACTAAGCAAGAAAGACAAGAACTGTTTTGCCTTAAACCCCTAAATTTGTTTATTCAATTGCAAATTAAGGGAGCTATATACTATTAACGTACCTGCATTTTTGATCAGGCATAATATAAATCATAAAATGTCCAAAAACTGACATTTTCATTATCATTTGTGGTTGTAATTTTGAATACATATATTCAAAATTTATTTGCATTAGGCTTGGCATCCAAAGACATTTGCTCACCCGAGTGACATTCACTAACCCTACCAAGAAAACTTCACTCCGACAGGAAGCGACATTCCCTTAACAAATTTCACGACATTCGCTACACTTCATATTGAATTGGAGCGAAGATCACTCCGAATATTCTTGGGCTTGTTTAGTCAATAATCATAGCACTACAACATGCACGAGTGACATTCGCTTTCATCGATTGAAACAATGTTCGCGCAATGAGAACAACATTCGCTTTCCGTTTTAGCGAATAAGTCAGAGCGAATATCAAGAGCAAATGTCACTTGGCCGTGCAAATGTCTTTAAACGCAAAGCCTTAACTGAGGAAGCAAAGCAAAAGACCTAGAGAATAGTAAACATGATTTCTTGAGCTTACTCATTTTGATCTCTGTATTAGGTGGGGGGACTGACCTAGCTCCCTAGACCCCCATTTCAAGCACAACCTTTAGTTCACAAGCCTTATTTTCAAAAATTTGCAGTTCCCTAGCCTCATTTTTTGAAATTAAGTTCCCAAGACCCCTATTTCAAGCAAAATTTCAAAATTTTTGCTTCCAGAGCCCAAGTTTTGCCCAAAAAACTAGTTCTGAAGGGTCATTTTTGGTCCCTTCAGCTCTCTAGACCCCCTTTTCAGAGTCAATCTTCCGTTCCCTAGACTAGGGTTTCAGATATCGGGGCGGCACACCCCTACCAAAACCAAAGTTGGGTGCCCCCCCCCCTTCCCCGGGGTTAGGCTTTTGTCAAGACAACACTGTCTATGCACCAATTGTGCAATTTAAAAGTTTCATCTACAAGCAATATGTATTTGACATATTTAAAGCACTACATTTCAAATAAATCTTTAATTAGTACTTACATGTGTTTGTTAATTTTAGTATCACTATTAATTACTAAATTATCTATTAAGAAAACACTCTTTAAATTAATCATGTGAAAATGGATATATTTATGCAAATAATTATAAATTATAATATTACATAGTAGTAGTCAAGGTCATCTGACCCCGCTGTTGCAAGAAGGACAGACTTTAGACATTAACCTCCTCCGTATAATTATAATCTCCGTTCTGGCTTTTTAGATTTCCTCCATAAACTGACATGGGCAGTGTCACTTTCTTCTTCTTCTCGTTCTCTCTGTTGATAAAAAATGTACAAACAGTGGATTACAATGATTTCCTGAACTGTGTCTTCCTTGAAGGGAGAAAAACTATTCGTCATCTCAGTGCAAAAAAGACATACCGTATATTGTTCCTATTAAACGCCCATGCTCTATTAAACGCCCATCCCTATTTTTTTTCTGACAGAAAATGTAATTTTACCATGTGTTTTCCTATATAATGTCAAAAACTGTTATATTCTTAATAAAATCTTGGATAAATATATCAAGAACATAGCAACATCTGATGATATGCAATCAAATGAGCTGAACTCATAATTGGGTAAGGAATATGTCAAAAAAATGATCCCTAATAAACGGCTACTTTTTAATGAAATGCAATGGCCAGTGAGCGTTTAATAGGAACAATACGGTATGTGCAATGGCTGCAATATGTGAAATTTATCAAACACCAAATGACTAGAATCTGACAAACCCTCAACATTGTCTTCTATATGTTAGTGGCTCTTGTAATGGTTCTTCAGGCGACACCGTCACCTGACGAACCATTTCATCAGTGTGCAATGTAAATTTATGAAAAATGGTAGACACAACTTTGATATGACAACTTGCACATACTACTCAGCATGCTGAAGATAGAATTATAAGTCACAGCCCCTACTAATGAGGCACAGCCAAGTGGGTTACACAATTCTGACTTCAGCACAAGGCCAGATGCATTCATTTTATATAATGTAGTTGGCTCTAAAACAAGTAAGTCCAGTAACTATTCAACTATAGTTATGCCTCAGCACTTGACCCTAGCTTGTTCCCTTTAAGCTGACAAATTCCCCACCATTTTCTGCCAACTTTCCCGCAGGACAGGGCATTTTTAAGTGCCAAATCCTTGACCTAGTCCCAGCCCCAACACCACGAAACAGCCAAGTCTAGACCTCAACTCAATACTAGCTCTGAGGAGCTTGATTTTAATTTATGTTTGGTTTGAGAAATACCAGGTTTAAGCCCCAAAATACTAGGTCTACATTGAATGAGATTTTAGTAGGCCCACATTTTAAAATGATAACAGTTGGTCTTCAGACTATATAAAGCAGCTGTTCTATACAGAGTTCTACCCTCCCCCGAGTTCTACCCTCCCGGAGTAAAAAATCAAGCTCTGATAAACTCGCACAAATTCCTAGGTGTGAAAATTTACAAGTCACTAAATCAAAACACCTCCAGGTTGTAAACAAAGAGGAAATACAACTTTTTCAAATTGTCTATTCAAAACAATTTCAATGGAGTATTTATGTTTAAAAAGTACTAGTTTTTTCCTTATACACATCTTTGATTATTATTATTGTGTAAAATATCAAAATAGAAAATGGGCTGCTGAATGAACTATTTATAAAGAAGAATTTCAAATAAATGGACAATTTTAGCCTTGTGAAAATTAAACTGCATCAAACATTCTAGTCAAAATTACTTAACTCATTCACCAAGGCCGATAAACATGTGGCTTTATTTGGCCTGAGGCATGGTTAGGTGTCAAATCTTGCCATCTCTGCACAAAGGCTTGATTTCACTCTCTGCAAATTGTGGATATGAATGTTTGGACTGTGTGGTTGGGATGAGGTTAGTTTCTTCCAAGCCGTGTGAAGACACGACCTGAACTTGCGAGTTTGCTAGAGCTGAGAATTTGGTCAAAAATCCAAGGGTAAATTCCAGTACAGTATTTAGAAGAGCCAGATAATAATGGTATATAGAAAGGGTAGTATTACAAATCTTTTCAGTCTATTTTCAGCTCTAAACTAGAGCTACTCAATACCAGACCCAAATGATTACAGCAAGCCACTACTGTAACCTTGTACATGTTCCCCGCCCGGAGGGGACGTCTGTGCTTGACAAATCCAAAAGTTTAGTTTTAGTCCAAAAATGAACGTAAAAGATTACTTAATTCACAGAATTTGAACAAAATGAGTTGCAAGTATTTATTTTTACACCAAAAAAACACAATATTTGACATAAACTTAATCACTGCTTGTCTTAAACAGACCAGTGAAATTGAGATATGTAATTAAACTATTGTTTGGAACTATCATTGTCTGATTGATTTATACTACAAAAACTCACCGTTTCAGCTAAATCTATCTCCCGAGCTTCCTCTCCTGTTGCTATATATGGTCTTACAAATTCACCGCTATTAGCATAGATAGATGATGTTTGAGATGATGAATCATCATGACTGCTGGAACTTGCCAAAGTGTCTCTACTTGCAGCTCGCCGAAGGAATTGCTGTATGATACCGCCTCCAAGAAGATCTGTGCCAGCAGCCTGCTGCAAGTATCTTTCTCTTTCTGCTGCAAAGGACCTATTTGGTTCTTCTTTTTTGTTCTTCATGTGTTGCTGTCAATGTAAAAAGGGAAACAAAAAATCTTATAATCAAAACCCAACATTTTGTCTGAAGAGGTGTACAAATTGCATTTAAGAAGTGTATGGATTGATCAATCAATGATACACTGACATGCATACCCCATGAAGGAGTCTATTCGTACAGGGGACCAACGGCTTTACGCGACTTCCGAACGTTAATCATTTGTGATGGAAAATATATATTTCAATTTATACAAATACTGGTTTATTTCATAAATCAACAAACTTACATTCAGCAGAGTATTGTGTCTTATGACTTCCGCCAGACTCTCTAACTGTCTAGTCTCTTCCTCAAACTCTGTAGATACGGTGCTATACATGTCATCCTCAGCAGGTCCAAATATAGCTTCTAGTGGATCAGGAGAAGCCTGTGAAAAAGACCATACATAGTGATTGCTTAACTTTTTTAGGTTAAGGTGACCATGGCAAAAGTAAAGTAGCATCTTGGGTTTATATGAGGGGTGCTCTGGCAAAATGAGAGGAAAGTCGCAAATTTCAAAATCAAGTTTATGACATATTTGAATTCTCTATAAATTCAGCTTTTGAATGATAAATCATATGTCACACTTTCCTTCTCCATTCTTCATTTAGAGATCGAAATCCAAAGCAGTCCACTGAATATATTGCAATAAAAAATTGTTGCAAATCGATTGCAAAGATACTGATTACTACAGTGTATGATAGCAACATGCAATCAATTAACCGTGAATAATTGCACTTCCTGGCAAATTTGACCTTCTAATCTTTAGGTATAGATATACACTTATGTATTAAGATGTTTTATGTCAAAAAAGGAAATTTGACTTTTTCATCCTATTTTTATTTTAGATGCCATTTATTCAAAATGTAGATTTGCAACTTTCCTCTCATTTTGCCAGAGCAGCCCACATATTATGTATAAATACAACATAGTTTGAGCAGAAGTACTGACAAATACTGGTCCCGATGTGTTCGATAACAGAACTTTCCTCCAATATACAGCGCAGACAGGTAGTCCTCATATTCAACACTGGAGGATCACCGTTTCTATTCAAGACTCCAATGAAGAAAAGTAAATGTAACTACTTTAATCTTCTGATTTATTACAGTTCAGTTTAACCATGGATCATTACAAGTTCACTTTAACCTTTGACCTGTAACAGTCATATCTTACCTGGTCATATGTTTCAAGTGCGTCAATTGATTCTCGTGATAGTATCGGCAGAGGTGGCAAAGTTGAACCTTTGCTGAGTCGACGACGTTGGAATACAATGAATGTCGTAACTAGTACAATGATCAGTAGCAGCAACATGAGGCCTGTTACCCCTAATATGATGCCGACAATGGTTGACTCTGCCAATCCTGAAAAAACAAATGAAAATGACAGTGTTGTAACTTGCTATAAATGAATGTAGCAAGATTTGCTTCTGTTCAATTTTATCAGCTTTTCAGTAATATTTTTTCAGTGAGGTGACATATGCTGAAGCAATTAAAAGTGACATTTATTGCAGCTTGAAAGGTCTATATTTGACTTAAGGAAAGAAATAGATTTATTGATGTGTTTTATAAGTTAAAAAAAACTATTATCTACTCCTTAAATTCATCATGCAATTTAAACTTAATCAACAAGTGGCATTTGAGCATGTGAATGAAGATCTCTAATATGTGACGCAGCATGTCAAAACCAGGCACAATTGGGCAAGGTTCTAAATGGAGAAAGAGGCCAAAATGAGGTGAAGGGTGATTTTTGTCCAAACTGAGTTTTTTACAAACTTGTGTGTCTAGCTATGGTACAAACATGTTGTGAAAATTTGAAAGTAAAATTCCATTGGTAAAAAAAAATTGACAGACATTTCTTTTATATACCTTTATATTTCTTTATTATTTTCTTTATTTTATGGGCTTTTTCTTATTTTGAACATTTTGGAAAGTCAAACTTCAAAATTCCATAACTTCAGTTAGCAGTGATCAATTGAGATGAAACAAAAAGCAATGCGAAGCAAAATATCTCTGTTTTGATATTTTACAATAAATGCAAATTACATCTCCTGCCCAATTGTGCCTGGTTTTGACATGCTGCATCACATATGAGTCTCAACATTTTCAGTTCAAAATGTTATGGTATTGAGTTCAAGAAAAGTTTAAGTCATGATATTAACAAGTTGTTCACACTTGAAGCACACTTACCGTTTTGTGTCTGTGACAGTGTGATATCTTTTCTGTCAGGATTCAATGTTGTTATGGCATCAGTTATCAAGCTGCTGCCATCTTCACCCATCTCGCATCTAGTGCCTTCATAACCAGGTCTGCATCTGTGTTATGCAAATGAACAAAGATGTAACAATATTGCTCATGTTTTAATCATGTCATGTGTAAGCCATCCATAAAATAATTCTGTGGGCCTTCTGCATACCGTCCCTACATAACCAGGTCTACATCTATGTTTGTCAAATTAATATGTGTTAGTATATAAATATATTCCCACTTGCTATAATCACCTTATGTGGAGACCATTTACCTAATATCAATACAAAAATAATCAAAAAAATAAATCCTGCAATTTTCTTTCCACTTTCATCAACACTAAATAGGCGGGAATTATGAGGCTTTTGTTCATCCGCAAGTAAACATAGTCCCAGTTACAATTCCATGATTTTCGGAGATTTAATGAATGAATATGCTTGTTTCAGGTGCATAAGAAGTAAAAACGTTTTAAAGTTGATATGTTTTGAAAAGAGATGTTATTTTTACCTTTTTTAAATCACAACCTCATTATTTTTTCATATATATATATAGATATATATTGACAAGAGATAAACATGTTTTCCATGAATAATTTTGCACCCAAATTCTGTGAATTTTTCCCGTTTTTCTGTGACACAGAAAACTTGCCAGCTTAAGACTACATACAGCTGTTGCTAATCTATCATGGTGCATACACACATTTTGTAATTGGTAACAGAGTACATAATTTAATTGAAGCTTAAAAATGTGTGAAAGTACATGCCATCCTTAAAACAGAAACATATTCTGCAATATTTACTTACATGCACATGCCGGCTAGATTTGGGAATTCACCATCTAGTATACACGTTCCTCCATTGAAGCAGTAGTTGGGGACACATTCTTCTGGCTTCACAACATCTATATGAATAAATAACCGTTGATAGATTTGATATTATCAAGGCATTTCCATTCCAGAAATAGAGCTCAATGAGGCTACACAGGGTCACTTCAAATGGGTGCACTACACTAAATAACTAGCGCTCGCAATCGGGCATTTCTAAAATCGGCAAAATTGACTGCCCTTTCCTAAATGAGGACCACAAAACGTATGGAAGGGCAATATGTTTGGTCATCATTTTGTTCTAATTATAAAGTTAGGTATATTTAAAGATGCTCTGATGCCATTTTTGATCTCCAGATTGCTTTGGTAAAATTTAAAGGGTTTTCCTTAATTTGCGTCTGATTCTGGTAATTCAAAATTCAGCTGTCAGTGATAGGGGCGTTATTACTTCAGCATCCAGTATCTTGAAAATTTTGCCTTGATGGTGTACTTTTATCATCATTTTGTGTTAGAAGAGATCATAATCAATTGAGAAAAGGCAGTGTTGAAGCAACCAGTTGCTTTATCATTGAGTTTTCGGGTGTTTTTAGGAAACCATTTTGTACACTAAGTCATTGGGAAGCTATTGCGTGGTGTGGCGCCAAATATGTAGTTTTGTTTAGTTGTTCAAGATATTATCATTACCGGTACTGATAAATTGTAATTCCATTTCATTGTGTTTATCAGTCAATGCTAGACTAAGCACTAGGGTATAGCGCAATTTAAAACGGCAAAAAGCCCTACCATTTTTAGGCGCAAAATTGTGTGAAAAACAGGTGAAAAAGTGCACAAATGAGCAACCCCTTGTTAACCCTGTTAGCTAACCAAGAACATAAAATTTCTTAGCAATCATGGATTAGATTATTATATCATGCGATCTATTTTAGTCGATACGATAGAGTGAAATGACCAAAATCTAGGGGTTCCGAGTTATGTTGACGACAGGAAAGTTATCTAAATGCATTTTTAAGACAAAATTTACTTGAATAACGACATAGCACAGGCTATGGAATCATCTATTTTAGCCTAAATTCATATAATAATAAATTTATGATCAGTTCTTGATTTTTATAGGTGAAATGAGCTTAAAAAGGAGTGTTTTGGGAAATATCATGAAAATTCTCAATGGATCTTAAAAAGTGTGACAGACCATAAAAAGTGTGAATTTTGGTGCTTTTGCATGGTCGCGCTATACCCCAATATTTATGCTAGCCTTTTGCAGCCCTTTGCATCATCTATTCTTATCTTTTAATATTGAGATCATCAAAATAACGTCAACGAATTTAATCAAGTTAAACTTCGATTTGAATTGCGACAGAAAATTACAAAATTACCAGTAAATTGAATGCTATCAGGATCAATTGTCATGTTGCCAAGTCCTGAAGCTCCAGTCAGTAAATACTGATCTTCCAGTACAGCGCCCTCTAGAATCTGCTGTACTATTTCCATGGTTACATTTGCTTGAAGGTCAAAGGTCACGATGAAAGCTGTCACTATGCTGCCACTGGAATAGCCAATAATGGTTGTGGCATGATAGTGAGACTGAATGGAACGAGTCTGTAGGTATGCGTACCGAACCTGAAATGGTCAGATACATGAATACATCAAATCAATTGGCATTTAAGACACTGTGTAGAACACCTATATATATAGCTAGAATCCCTGATGGTCACTTACATTGACGGAAGGTTTGGGTATGTCTCCCTCAAGACCCCCTTTTCAAGCCTCCTCTTCCGCTCCCTAAGATGCTAATTTTAAGATTACTTCAGTTCTGAAGACCCCCATTTTCACTCAAAAGTGTGTTTTATTAAGTTTTCAACCTAATTTTGAGCATTTTTCAGCTCAAATACTCATACTTTTATGGGAAAAAAGTAGTTCCTGAGACCACAATTAGGGAAAAAATCAGTTCCACAGACCTATAGTTTTGACCAAAAATCAGTTCCGCAAGACCCTATCTTAGATATCGTGGATATCCCATACCTACCAAAAAAAATTTGAGTATCCCCTTATGGACTAATTTGCAGGTATTTTTTCATAACTGGACTAGCATCAAAGTAGTAGAATTAGAAACTGTGGTCCCTCGTTTTTAGAACTCCCTTGATATAGTGCATTTTGAAGTTTAGACTATAATCAAGTTTTTGAGAAAAAAAATCATGTCAATGGGAACTTATCACCAGGATCGTCTTTAGGAGTTCTATCAACCTTGGTTCTATGCACAAGGTTACCCTAACTATAAGAAAGTCTCCTGTGTATGACTCATTTTCGAAAAACAGTGGACTTGTGATAGTCTTGCATTCTGGTATTCATTATTACAATGTGTATGGTGCATAAAAAATATTTTTTGTGGCACATTTACTTTTGCACTAGACACCTTGAGTGCCAAAATAAATATACCAAGACAACTTCAACTTACCACAGCAGACACTTTAGTTGTTATGTCCAGATAAGTAGGCGTTGATGGGTCTAGCAATTCTGGGCTGAATGTCGCAGCGCCGGTGTTACCGTTGATTGCAGTGATACGGAACTGACCTTGGTATGCTTGATATACTGTAGAAAATGTATGCAAATAGTATTAACATATACATAGCTATAGCTCGTGTGGTTTAGCGGAACACTGCAAGACTCTGAATCAGTAGGTCCCGGGTTTGACCCCCACTTCGGCCAACGGGTTATGTCCTTGGGCAAGACAATTCATCTCTTGATTGTTGTGGGGAATATTACAATTTAAGTGCAGATTTAGTGTGCACCTGGCCAGTAGCACCTCAATTTGATGCGAACTGATTGTGATGATTTTCTGACGGCAGCATTATAATAGGCAACAGCACTCTGAGAATTTGTTCAAAAATTTAGTAGCGCTATACAAAAGCTGTACATTATTATTATTATAAATATCAATCATGAATCACTGTACTTCCTTAATGAAGATATACAAATACTGTGTACTATTTAAAGTCCTCAGTCCCTGGAAAAGACAAGTGATGCAAAAATTTAGTATAGACCTAAGGAAAGAGGTTACTCTAAACACATAACCACACATTAACAGGGCAAACTGTGACACTCTGCAAGGTTTCAGCTGCCAGGATGTTCATACAAAAGTTACCATTCCTAGAGTCAAAACTTCCTTACTACTTTGAGTAGAATAGGAACATGCATAGCCTATAGTAGTATAGAGACATGCGTAGCCTAGCGGATAAGTTCTCGACTGTTAATCACCGGGCATTGAGAATCGTGGGTTCGAATACGATGGACGGACTGTGTAGTGTCCTTAAGCAAGATACTTACCCTAATGTGCTCCTCTCCACCCAGGTGTCAAATGGGTACTGGCTTTCTTCAATGCTGGGAATGTAACAGACTAGCGGGGAATGAGGTGTGGTGAACCACTCACAGCAAAAGTAACAAATTGTGGAGTCTGGCCCAAACGCTTCGTAAGAGAGATGGGCACTATGACCTGTGAAATACAGGCCATCCCCTTCACCTTTACCTTTTTACTACCTATAGTGCAAGTTTTAGCAGATATAATCACATTGATAAACCATAAATACAGTAGCCCCATAATAGCTATCAGGGATGTTCACACAGTACTTGCAACTCCCAAACATATTATCTACTGTGCATATTGCCTAAGCAATTATACTCACATTGACAAACTCCATTGTGTCTCATGTATCCATCAAAGATACCACACTCACATCTATAGCTACCAGGGGTGTTCACACAGTATTAGCAACACCTAGACTTGTCTAACATATTATCTACTGTGCATATTGCCTAAGCAATTATACTCACATTGACAAACTCCATTGTGTCTCATGTATCCATCAAAGATACGACACTCACATCTATAGCTGCCAGGGGTGTTCACACAGTACTCAGTTGTTGAATCGCATGGGTTGGTCAGACATTCATTCACATCTGGAAAAACATGACAACATTAGATTCCAATTTCATTTCATTTCAAATTTTATTGAGCTTTTAAGCTATTCTCTTAAGAATTATTCTACCCAAATTTGAATAATTAAAAATCCTCAAGTGTATAAATCAATTACCTTTAACTGTGACAATGTAAAATTTATAAATAAAAGAGGATTCAATATGCAACATTGCTGTTCACACCTGAAATTTGACTAGAAATCCAGAATGGAACATAATGTGCAGAATGCTGAATTATATTTCACACCAACATCCACCTGAAATAGTCTATGTTCCTTTTTACGACAATAAAGCTAATTTAAATTTGGGGATTTCCTCAAAAATGATTAATTCTTGAGGCGTAAATTGCGTTATTGGAATTTCATTCCTTCCAGAAAAAGTTTACTTGTATTAAAGTTATCAAAATCATTTCTAAATTAAGGAAATAAAACAACTCAGTTTATTGTCTCATTTTATGGTCAGAATAAAGCAGCTACACACTCAGACTAATAAAACGTACCTTGACATGGGCTGAACCCATCTCCAATGAAGCCCTGTCCACACATACATCGATACTGATGCGACACACCATAGAACACACAGGTAGCGTCTTTGCCACATTGATCTGTCTGCTCTTCGCATGGATTCACAACTGCAAAACAGATCAGAATTTCAGTTATCATATAAATACAACCACTATGAAGTTACAAAGTTGGCATATTCAGGGACTCTACTTCAGGTGTGTAAAAATGCAAAAGTATTTTTTACACCACCCTTCTTTTTAACTTTATGCAGATATTTTTGGGGTGGTAAAACAATCGACCAACCAAGCTATTTACAAGCTAATCAGCATAAATATTAACTTCTATATGATGTAAAACCAAATCTCACAGTGCATCATTTTCAACAGTATTGTTCCCCTATGGAATCAACTTCCTCTCACAATTAGATTTACTGTAAACATGTCCTCTTTTAAGACCCAGCTCTCCAAGTGGTATAAGAACAAAGAAGAGGAGAGTTTGACACCTAATTGTAAGTTTGTTATAAGGTTAAGTTTTGCTCTAAATATGTTCCTTTCAACATTATGTCTTCGTGTGTGGGGGAAGGGGTTGTCTATATTATTTTGATTTTTGAATTGACTGTCCTAGAAATATTTTGTACCTTTAAGCCCTTCGCTTTCACTGGTGCAATATTTTACCTTTTTTGTATTAACTTTTGAGTATTTGAATGCAATATATTTTGATTTTATATTATAATTACTGTGTATACCTGCGATTAAGTGTAATAAATAAATAAATACCTGGTAGCGTGACATTAAACAGCTTTTTAATGATGAAGTTATTTGGTAAGATGACATTGCTGTCTCTTCCAGTCAGCTGGCCAACGCATGCCTGAACAATTTCTTCCTTGGTCACATTAGAGTGCATTTGAAGATCTAGTGTGAACCCGACTCTAGCACCTTCAGGGGCTACCTCGATGGTATTGACAAGTATTCCCAAGTAGTCTCTTAAATTGCTGTCTGTAAATAATGTATCCATCTATAGGCAAAAGAAAAATTTATTGGAGAGTGTAAACAAAAATACATGATAATGGTTGCATTTACAAATAATGGGGCCCTGCAGTCTGGATTTTCATTTAAAATGTCCATTAAATTTGGGTTAAGCCTATAGAAGAAACATCAAGCAAAAATTCATAAAAAATAATAATTACACTGAAAGATAAATAGCCCAAAAAGTTTCCCTTAGAAGTTCATGTCTATTTGGATCCCAATGATAGAGAAAATAAGAAGTCCAAATTTGTAGGTGCATGAGAACACACGGCAGATCAAGTGTGTGACAGCAACTAAACTCATATACTACACACTTGATCACTGGAATTGAACCTTATGATGTATGATTGGCGTAACCCGACCGACCCTATTTTTATTTTTTTGAGTATGGTAAAAAACCTCTGAATCCCAAATTTAATGGGAATCAATTCATGGTGGCCTCCCGAGATAGGGCTTGCAGTACATTCAAAATGACACATAAAAAATGTCTTACAGAAAAAGTGAAGATGTTTTTGTATGTGTCGTATATTTTGTGTTCTTGTATGTGAAAGATAGACTTAACAAATAAAAAAAATAAAAATTACTACCCTATTTTTTTCTAAGTTACGCCAATCGAACAATTTTTTGAGGCCTTATCCATATTTACAAGTTTACTTTAAGTATACATATGCTATGAACTATGAATTATACCTCCCGATTTCTTTTTTTGCTTGTTTGTTTATTTAGTTTGATTATAATTAATGGGTGCTATATTTCCCCTCAACTTACATCAACCTCAAGTCGTTTCTTGTAATTCTCAACATTCTTGATATTAAAGAACGGGCCAGATACGGTGAAACCACCAACGTCAGTAAAAACAGCCGAACCAGATAGAGACAAAGCATCTGGAATTGAAGAGTAAAGAAAACTAACATTAAGGTTTATTCAATGTTAAAAAACATTTGATATATTTGATTAAATCTATTCTACATATACCCTTCTATTTGACCATTTGTGTTATAAAACTGCCCTGTAATTATGGATACATCGTCATGTGAGTGCAAGAAAGTCGTATCTGCAATAGCTGCCATTTCTCATAAATTTGGATTGCACAAGAACCACTGACATATAAGACAGTGACATTTTGAGGGATTTTTCACATTCTTGTGACAAGTTGTAAAATAAATATAATTTAGGGCAGCCATTCCATATACGACTTCTTGCACTCACATGACGACATAATTTTTTCCAAAAGTCCGAGGAAAGATCATTGCCAGTGGACACCCAATAAATACTGGGGTAATGAGTAATAATTCTCACATTTAGTGAACTACTAGCAGTCAAGTTAGCTAAATTGGTAAGGTGCTCGTTTGCGGTGTGGAAGGTCCAGAGTTCGAACCCCGCTGGTGCCAAAAGGTTGAGTATGCTTGACAAGGAACTAACTGCTAATTGTCTTGTGGAAACCCGTGCAAAACTCAGGGAGCTGATCCGGGCAGCGTATGGTGCGTATGTGGGCTGATCAAGGTTCAGCGCCCCTTGAGGTTGCCGCAGAACCTGAAATGCTTGGTGTGGAATGGAGCTTACTTAGGCCACAGTGGTCAGCGAACACCTGTAAAGTGTGCAGAGGCCAAGATTACAAATCTAGGAGGAATAGCGCACTTTAAATCCCAAGTATTTTTTTTATTTACCCACCTTGACAGAATCCTCCATAGTTATAGAATCCAGTTTGACAAATGCAGTGATAGGATCCGGCATAATTCTCACATTTAGTGTTCACTATATTATCACAGGGCCTGGTCACACACTCGTCAACATCTTGAGTAGAAAGAAAAATAAATCAGTAAAATGTAGTCAACAGAAATCTGTCACAAAAACTGGACCATTTTGACGATGATATTATTCCTTAAATATAATGGCAAAATGTAGAATTAAGATATCCATACTGTTTTCACATTATCTATTTACATGTTCATCCACATCAAAAGAAAACAGAGAGAAAATTGCTTGAAAGGGAGTCTGCATTAATCTGGCACAAAAATAATCCATTTTGCCAATAAAATTACATTTTGAAAAATTTAATTCTCTGCAGTATGATAAATCACAAATACTGATGCATTTTCAGAGATTATTTTTGAAATGTCAAGCTTGAAAAACAAAAATAAAAATAAAATCTTCTTCCAATTCATTCATTGAGTACAGTAAAATATTTAGCTTGTACAGAATAATATTGTGATAAACAGTGTCCTCCTCTTAACAAATAATAATAATAATAATATTAACTGGTTTTTGTATATCGATTTTCCATTTAGATCAAACCGCTCATAATTCGCTGCAGGTAGATCGTCACAATCATTTCACTTCATTTAGGAGTTTAACAGCCTTTTCAAGCGCATATCCTATCGGTAGTTAGATTGTAATATGTCTTGGACAATGTAAACAAACAGTGTTTGGCCACTGTCCAATTAATAATTATTTGGCCTATAGAAAACTTACCGACACATTGCTCATTTTCTTTTCTGTAGGCCTACAGAAAACTTACCGACGCATTGCTCAGTTTCTTTTCTGTAGGCCTATAGAAAACTTACCGACGCATTGCTCATTTTCTTTTCTGTAGGCCTATAGAAAACTTACCGTCGCATTGCTCATTTTCTTTTCTGTAGGCCTATAGAAAACTTACCGTGACGCATTGCTCATTTTCTTTTCTGTAGGCCTATAGAAAACTTACCGACACATTGCTCATTTTCTTTTCTGTAGGCCTATAGAAAACTTACCGACACATTGGTCATTTTCTTTTCTGTAGCCGTCCACACAATGACACTCATAGGAGCCATAGAGATTGATACAAATCTCACTAGCCGCGTCACATGTGTCTGTCCCTAGCTCACATTCGTTCACATCTAGGAAGAAAGAAAAAAGATGACTATCATTAGACCTTTTTAATCCATTTGATTGGTGTACTTTGAGCAAATTTTTTTTGGTTTTTTTTCAAACCTTTGGCAGATATTGACGGGGTGTTAGATTAATAAGAAAAAGAAACAAAGAATAAGGCATGACCATGACTGTGTTTTGAATGGATCTTTGTGTATCTGGAACATAAAAACTATGAAAAAAACATTTATTCTAAAAAGTGAAAAGGTTTTTTTTTTTTTTTTTTTTTTGGGGGGGGGGGGCGCTTTTTCTAGGGTCGGTCAGGTTACACCAATCAAACATTTATACATTTCTTATTTAGGCCTAAGTCAAAGGGTGTTTTAAGTTCTTCCTACCATTCAATTCAAACTGTTACTTCCACAGCTTATAAAACAACCCACTGAGTGAACCAACTGCCATAGACTTATATGATAAAACTATTGATAGAAAAATTGCTATAGAAAATGTATTACATTGTCGAAGTGTGAATAAAAAAGACCTTCAGACAGGGGATAATCACTGCTTGATGTCAATGTAAACAAATACCACTTCGACAATATTCTTCATTCCCAAAATACAGTTTGAAAATGCAAGTAATTCAAAACCACACAAATGAATGTAGTAGTGGAGTGACCTTGGTGAACATTCCATTGAGAAATGTTGCTGTGTGTTATGGGAAGAGCTTTAATCACCCTTTGGGCCTAAGTGTTGTTTTATAATCTAACTTGATGTTCATTGTTGGGTAATGGTCTAGTTACTAGTCAATAAAAAAGAGCAGCATCTGACTAACGCAGAGGATTGATGGCATGCGTTGCGTTTCCAATCATTTTCACCCCAAACGGCACTGCAGATAATTCACACTCAAAGTACAAATGGACTTTGGCAGTCACCAGCAACATGAACAAGCAATGGCAAGTTCAACTTTTCTCAACTCAATTTGCATTGACGTAAGTGGTGTTGCATATTGATATCGATCTACGGAACTGCTATGTCTCCCATCTACACATGCTCGGTGCGTTTGCGTCAAGTCTGAATTCCCCTTTAAAAGTAATGTTATTCAAGCTAGGCATATAAGGCCTTCTTCATGATCCACCTGCTCAAGTTCCTACTGGTATGGTAATAAAGAACCCCCTCATTTTAAGTACATTGAAAGTAAAAGAAAGGCAAAATATGAGGTATTTACATTGCTATATTTTATCAAATTTCTTTCTTGTTTGCAAAAACATCCAACACTGTGTGGGAGTGTGGGTTGTGTATTAAATCATTTTTAAGCTTCCATTGTCAATCTATTCAGCATCGAAGTGATTACATAACTCACCCAGTTACTGGATCACACACATCCCCTAACAACGGTAAGTGCAATACTTTTGTGTGGTGATCATTTCGATCATGGTTCAAAACAAGAAAGCGTGATCCAGTTGTCTGGGTGATAATCGGATGACACGTAACACTTCGATACTGAATTATCAGAGGCTGCTGCAGGTGGCTGTGTTCAAGATCTGAAATCAACTGTGGCTAATCACTTGCAGTGAGAATAAAAGGCCTTGTATTTGAGTCAACTTCAAAGCTTAAGCATAAAGGAGGACAATACGTTACTCCATTTTAAGTTTTTGCAAGTTTATTTTGTACCATAACTTTATAACAAAGTGCTTAAAGTTAATAAAAGTATACATATCCGTAAAGGAATTCTCACAAGGATCATGATAGGGATGGGGATTTTTGCCAAAAATCACAAAAACACATTTTATGGCCATTTTGGGCTTCCAAACAAGCTAAAAATAACAATGTATTTTTTAACTAAAAACACCCATTCAGATGTTGCGGGTTTTTTTTCTTCTCTTTTTTCTTTTTGAGCGTTTTGACCAATTTTTTGAATTTCATGCCAAATAAGGTCAAAAAATGATCACCAATGGAAAAAAGTGAATTGTTGACCTTATTTGGCATGAAATTCAAAAAGTTGGCCAAAACCCTAAAATCTAAAAAACCGCAACCTTCACACTGTCTGCCTCTAAAGCCTCTATCATCAACAAATCCACCTTTACATATACAAGCATAGCTGCCTTTAGTATTCTGACAGTCAGCACTCAACTTCCCACTGCCTGCCCCTAAAGCCGCTTTCAACAAATCCACTTTTACATATACAAGCATAGCTGCCTTTAGTATTCTGACAGTCGGTACTCACCTTCACACTGTCTGCCTCTAAAGCCGCTATCATCAACAAATCCACTTTTACATATACACGCATAGCTGCCTTTAGTATTCTGACAGTCGGCACTCACCTTCACACTGTCTGCCTCTAAAGCCGCTATCATCAACAAATCCACTTTTACATAAACAAGCATAGCTGCCTTTAGTATTCTGACAGTCTGCCAAAGCATAGCAGTCATCTTGATCTAAAGAACACTCGTCAATATCTATAAAACAAAAGAAACAATAAAATTGAAACTTAACATTAACTTATCATAATCATAAGTAAAATAGGAGAGGAGGGCACCTACCTTCTTAGTCATGTTTATGATCCACTACTAACACCTGCCATCAAGAAATCTATGACTGTGAAAGAGTCTAGGAATATATGTCATATTTCCTGGCAAAGTGGATCAGATGGTCATTCTGACGAAGTCTCCCGACGATGTGAGACGAAATATTAAATACGTGAGTACAAACATGGTTTTGACAAACTAATATTTTACTTATGGATTTCAACCAAACCTGATGAATCAATTCACCGATTATCATAATCAGTTTTAATTTTATTCCTTTCTAATAACAGTCTGCCTCAATTCGGACATAAGGCATGATACTTCCCATGATGGACATTTTGCTTTCCTAGATGAAGAAATTTCTAACATGACAGTATTGACTTCCTGATAAATATGTAACCTTTGGTATGAGTAGTTTAACATCATATTTAAATCGCTGTCAGTATAATACATGACCATTAACAAGGATAAGCTTAATTTAATTATTGTCAGCATAATCAGGTTTTTTAAAATACCTTGTTTAATACATACAAGCTAGGTTGAAAACATACATCCGTTACCTGGATTAGGCCAAAAAAAAAATATTGTTTGCTTGTCCTCATCCGACCGACCGATTCTCACGCTGCGACCGTATAACTTTTTTTTTTCAAAAAGTTTTTTTTTTTCAAAATTTTGCACAAAAATCTTGAAATTCCGATGAAGAATGCAAGTCCCAGGTATGACGTCACAAATTAATATTCATATTTTAATACCAGGTCTACCGATTGTGAAAATAAACATAGAGAAAATCGGAAGGCCATAAATTTAGCGTAGTTTTCGGTACTTGTCTACATATTAATGGATGATCGAGCATTGCTATTGCACTTAAACATCAAACGGAACATACAATCTAATTAAAATTGCAAAGATTGTACAGATATTTGTAAGGCCTTTTGAGAAAAAGGTAGTTTTAGTCGGGTAAGTGAAACTAGGTTGCCGAATTTTGCACCGGAATTTGCGTACGGAGGCGAATTTTAGCGTACATTTTTTGCTTCTTTACACCATTTCAATGGATGAGCGAGTACTTCTATCTAAACATAAAACGGAACCCAGAAACTAATGTAAAGTGAAAAATGTTCTTTGATTTTCATTTGGGGTTTTTGAGAAAATAGCAATTTTACCTGGGAAAATAAGATATAAAATTAAAAAAATTAAAAAAAAAAAAAAAAAATCCGACCGACCGACCCGAAGTTTCAAATTCAGTTGAGGACAAGCAAACATTTTTTTTTTTGGCCTTATTGCTAGCAGAACAGGTTTATATATCTTTTAACTAGGTTTAAACGCATATCTTACCTTCACATGTGAACCCATTACCAGTATAACCAGGGTTACAATGACAATGATAGCTCCCGATAGAGTTGCTGCACACGGCATCACGATGACAAATATTTGGCGTCTCGACACATTCATTGACATCAACACAATCGATGAGTGGATTGCCACGGTAACCATTGTTACATGTGCACTGATATGAGCCAATCAGATTGGTGCAGAAACTTTTTGCAGGACAGGGACTATTTTCACATTCATTAATATCTGCAAGAGAAATCAAACAGTACTGACAATGGGCTCTTTTCATCTCTATTCGAATTTCAGCTGAAAACACTACATATTTTGAAAGTACATTTAGGATCTCACACTTTTTAACATACCATACCACTTGAAAATAACATTGGTTTGAAAACCTGTTTTGTCTAATAAAGAATCATCCTTTACTCTACTTGATCCGTGGTTTGGAAGTCACGTTAAGCCGTTGGTCCCCTGTACGAATAGACTCCTTCATGGGGTAGGCATTTCATGCAAGTACTGTGTATCATTGATTGAATGATTGATTACTTCTCTCTCAATTTTAGACATTTTTGTGTGAACTTTTTTACTTTTTCTTAAGGGGCGGCTTCAAAACTCAACCACCGGTTGTCAGCCAGCCCTGGGCAATTGGATATTATTTATTCCAGTTGAACTGCCCAGAATTAAGTTTTGATGCGACCCCTTATTCTAATACATTTCCAAGCTTTCCATACATAAAAGCTTGGTAATGTGTTAGAACGTGAAAAAGTGAAATCTAGGTTAGTCCCTTTAACAGATAAAAAATGCATACCTTGACAATACGTTCCATTGCCAGTAAAGCCAGGATTACATTGACAGCTATATCCCCCAAAGGTGTTGGAACATGAGGCTTGTGGGTCACAACCATCGGCTGATGGGTCACTCCTGGGGAGGAGGCACTCATTGGTATCTGTAGCAGCAAAACGGAAACGAGAGGTAAAATGATTAATGTGTAAAGTAGGGAGGGATGACATTATAGATATTGGTATAAAACTGAATCACTGCTGCAGCGTCACTTATAGCTGCCAACAGGAATTGAAGGCATGGTATTGCCAACATTTACACCACATCTACCAAAATAATTATATTTTTAGCCATTTCCAAGCATGACACTCACCATTACACATCTTGCCATTTCCCACAAAGCCAACCTGACACTGACAACGATATGAGCCTGGTACATTGATGCAGTCTGCTAGAGACGAGCAGTCAGTCTTGGACAAACATTCATTCACATCTGGTAAGGAAAACACAGAGAAATATTCACATAAAGAATATATAATAA